>JAQFYB010001093.1:0-37150 GCA_034694085.1 Pogonognathellus longicornis
AATCGCGAGCTGTAGTGTGCTCGAGCAGTAGTGTAAGCCGAGCAGTAGTGTGCACCGAGCAGTAGCGTACGGGAACCGTTTCTCCAGTAGGTATAGGCGTAGTGCGTCGCAGAATCTTTGTTTTTAAATGTACCTACAATCATCCACAAACATTTTGCTTCTGTTTGAAACATGATTCTTATAACTACAAATCACTGTTTATAATTTAGAACTATTCCTTCAATTCATCCAGTAGGACTAATTATATAAACAAACTCTTCAATACCAAAGGATTGTAATTATCGATAATGTATTTCATGATTTTTTGCCAATTCATTAGCTGAATTCGTATACATTATGCTTTGTGCTAAACTCACATTTCATGAACCTTTGACCCTAAACAAATTTTCACAGAAAACCGATGTCCAACCAATCAGTTGCGCTTTTCTTTGAATGATCTGAGTTGTAGATTAAAATACGACATCAGCGGTGATTATCATTGACTGCCATCCATCGTCAGCAAATCTTGCATTTAGGCTCTAGCTTTATTTCATCAGTAATGGAAACCTGATTTGATTACATAAACAGAAGTTTACTTATTAGCTTGTACCAATTAGCAAAGTTTTGTTTACATTTAGCTGTTTGTTATGAAGTCTTTTGACAACGTGAATACCTACGTGTACCCAGGTTTTATTGATTGAAAATCATTTTGACGGAGTCTATATGCCCACGTTTGTTTCATTAGTTGGATGAAATTCAACATTTGATATTAAATTTCCTGACAGAATCATTTCGCAAAAGCATTCGTTGGCTTATATGTCTTGCTTGTATAGATATGTAGGTAATTTTGCTTTGTATAATATGTACCTTATTACTCAGGGTATATTCGATGTTATTAAATTTATTAATTCTCAACTTACATGATACTTTGCTACCATGGTATTGTTGTAAAGGAAAATAACGATCCATTATTATCTCTCATGGTTTTTGCCTTTGCCTCAAATGAACATAGGGTCTTATATAGTGTAATTACG
Source organism: Pogonognathellus longicornis (assembly GCA_034694085.1). Taxonomy (NCBI): domain Eukaryota; kingdom Metazoa; phylum Arthropoda; class Collembola; order Entomobryomorpha; family Tomoceridae; genus Pogonognathellus; species Pogonognathellus longicornis. The sequence continues at coordinate 1,014 of JAQFYB010001093.1, forward strand.
AAGTTAGAGTAAGTTTCAATAATCTCTGGTTTCCACAAACTTACACTGCTATTTATAATATGTATACCTAGTTAACTACTACTATTTATTTATAATTCTTGCATTTTATTAACGTCTTTCTTCTCCGTTTACTTTTATTCAGTCTCTTTAATGTGTTTGGGTAAAAGTGTCCTGGTAGAAATGCGTTAACTTTATTTTGAATTACCTTATTGTTAGTTTACCTTATGAGTAGGCCTTGGGACTAGTAAGTTAGTTAGTAACTACCAAGAAATGGATAGAGCTTTGGTTTCGAGTAATCCGTTTTAATGAGCTCCTCTATGAGATTTGTAACCGGGAAGCTATCATTTGTCTTTGAGCCTTATAAAGTTTCTCTCTCGATCCCATCCAAATAGTATTTGGCTGAGGAGGAAGTGGATTTGAGGGAGGCGACAGTTTCCGAGAGCTGAAACGGAGAATCGGATGAATGTTTTGATGACTGTTGTATGCTATTGGAGAAAAGTTGTTGTATTTCGTAAAGCAAAGCTTTGAAGTATCGACAAAAGGGGAATTTTTGCTAAAGAAAACATCAAGGGTTCTCTCTGTCATGTATGGATTCATTACAAAGCTTATTTTTGCTTGGTTCAATTAACTTATCCCGTAGAGTTGTCTCAACAGTAAAAATCGAGTAACAGAAGAGGGGCAAGAATCATGGAACAGTCTCTCAAAAACAAATAATGCCATTCCTTCCTTATTTATACTTATTATGTTACCAAAGTACAAATACAAAGAGGGGTTGCCACTCCAACCATAATATAGACACAAAGTGTAATCTGGAGTATAGAGAAAAGCTTTGGCAACGACTTAACTATAAATGTATTACAAGATCCTGCAAATACACTCACTCTCGATGTATAGAAACCCCATACTATACATTTAATGGGTTTAATGTAAAGACGCTACAATAATATTATTATATAGAGACTTTCTATATTATTTGTGTGTGCGTTGTTATGGAGTATGTCGAATTATTCGTAAGAGCATACTTGAGACACATTGAAGTTCAGAGTTACGCTAAATGGCTTCATTAGCCAAGCAAACAGATTGCGCTTTTAACTCTCAGTTTCAGTCGTTTTGCCGAGGTCTATTAGTTGTTGGTTGGAATTGTTTGGGGACGACATGCTATTTTTCAGAATATATTTAAATTGCATCTGTGGAGTCTGTCCTTAGCTTGGGCTCTCTTTCTCTCTCTCTCACTCTGTCGGAATGTAGCGTTTGTTGATAACTCCGTTAATGTAAACAAAGAGATGAAGAAAAATACATGTTAGAGAATTTTGCTTGTATAATCAGAGTGTTTTGTTGAATGTACCCAATCGAAGAAATGACAAATGATGAGAAGCTTCGCTTCCAGAAACGTAGATAGAATCGCTCACTCTCTTAGTCTGTGTGTGTGCGCGTCTTTTCTTCGTGAAATCTTGTTGATAGTTTTGTCGTGGACTGACATTAGAAATGAAAAGGCAGTAGATTGTCGTAGATTTCATCTAGAAGCATTCACTATACTTTTTATGTAGTTTATGTTGTTGAGAGGTAAGCAAAGTCAAGTGTACACTATACACTGTCAAAGTCGACGACTCTATGACTATCTCATAAACCTACATATACCTATCTAAATTCACTCAATGTTATATATTCCAAGCTTCGCATTTTTTCAAAGTAGTACACACGTCTACCTACTAGACACTTTGTTATACGTGTATCAAATAAGTAGCTATAGACATACGCATAGGTAATAGCAATAATAGTAATACTTGTATATTATATGAATGTATAACGTTTACTAGAGTATAGGTACAAGTCACCAGTAAAGCTAAGTTGAAAGAAGTATATCGACATTTGAGTGTGTAGATGTACATTTGTGTAGTGCATTATAAGAAGCAAATGTGTGGGGACGAGAAGGACACAGAAAAGCATTTCTTGCTCTACGAAAGTATTTTGTGAGCATTTGAACGAGTTTTTCTGTTGGGAATAAAATTGTCTATCTCCCCCTTCGGAGACTTGATCTTGATTTTGATGGCTTTGTTGAGGCTGAGAGTGGAGATGAAATGTTATAGAGAAGAGACAAGAGAGACTTTAAAAAGCGAGAAGAGTCTATCTCACACTTTATACATGAGTAGCTCTCCGCGTACTGAACTCTGTCATTTCCTCTGTCATATCGTCTTGGAAATAAATGATTTATCTTTCCAACTTTTCTTCGCCTATCAATACCATACAAATAGACACCACCGTCTTCACATCATTCTTAACTATACAACACTCTACCTATCTATGAGCTATATACAGTTATAAAAATACTACACGTCGTTGTGTGTGAACCCAGATTTAAGTAAGTTAGTAATAGAATGTCTTGACAGAAATATAGAAATAATGTTAGGTGGAAGGAACTATGAAACATGATGTGTCGGTATTGTCAATTGTAAGAGTGTGTGTTAGAAATGTGTGAGTGTATATATAGATATGATTGATTGATGAATGAATTGATTGATTTTGTCTTTGTGTTTTTCAGGTGTCAAAAGAAGAGTACGACACATGCCGTATCACTAACCCAAACCCAAGGATAATTGCTGTTTGTGATAAACCCTACAAATTAATGTACTTCACGATAACTTTTCGATCATTTACGCCACAACCAGGCGGCCTCGAATTCCGCCCTGGACAAGACTATTATTTTATATGTAAGTTGACTTGGTTATCAATCCTTGTTTGATATTTATAATTCTGTAACATTCAAGATATGTAGTATAATAGAGTATAGTGTGCAGTGCTTATAAACCTACGTACTACATACATACTCAATTGCTAGGTATGTAGTATGCTATGTGTGTCTTGATAATAAGTTTCGTCTGAGAATGATGTGCTGCATTTTAGGATGTCTCTCATTGAAATCAGCAGCAGTAATGCTGTAAAGTAAAGCAAGACTTTGAAAGTCAAGTCGACAAGAAATCCCACAAGATAATATAGTCACATAAGACATGAGATGAGTTTGTACTGCGTATAGCGTTTATAAATAGTTGGATTGGATATATGCGGAGATTTGTGAATACCTTGAGTCTCTGTTGAGATTGTTGTAATAAGATGCTGGTGCTGGTGCTGGAGGGGAATCAAGTGTAATTAGACTACAACTCTATTGTCTTTAAACGAGAACACCTGCTTGCCTCTTCTCGTCCCATGTAGCTTGACTACTTCTGTCCATTGGCTACGGTATTTAGGAATTATAAATGAAACAAATGGAATCCTTGTAAGCAGATGGATTTGTTTTGTTCTGTTGTGATACTTACATGATCACACAGAATGTGTTAACTTGTAAGAGCAGTCCAGATGCTAATGATAATCACAAGATGGAAGAATCAATTCCGAATCAAATGGGAATACATTTCTAAATATTAATTGGAACTAGGTTGCTAACGGTAATTGATATAGTCGTTCGCATCACACAAAGGCGCACCTAGATCACTATTCATAACTAACAAGCCCAGTTTTTGTGCTAATCAAACCCCAATTTAAGAGAAATTTATTTCTCTTTTGCGTGTAATATTTGAATTTTAATGATTTCTAAAGGATCCTTGATTTATATTCAATTATTTTATTTATTTTCCAGCTACGTCGTCTCGCGATGATCTCCACCGACGCGTAGGAGGTCGGTGCTCCTCACACAACATGAAAGTCGTCTTCAAAGTGTGCTGTCACCCGGGAGAAACGTCTGCTCAAAGTACGGAATCAATTCCCTGTTTTTTTATCTGTTTAGAAATAAAATCATGTGAGGTTTGGTGGTTCTTGTATGTGTGTTTGTATGTATTGTACAGAGCAATGACTTTTTAAGTCTTTAATGCATGTGTAGTATAACGCAGAGAGAATTGTTGGGATTTGCAGGCTGTCTCTTTGTCACCTGGTTCCTAAGTGATCTCTGCCAATGCAAATATATATATGTAGTTAGATTGTACAATGTGTTTTGGTGACAAGGTAGTGCATTCTATTATGCATCTTTAGCTTTAAACACGTGTACGACAGCGAATAGACTGCAGCTCGATTGTATTTCATATTTGCTGTGAGATGAAGGTAAGTTGATGCTCGACTGCTTTGTTGTCTAGCAGAGATGAAAGTAGAAAGATCAAGTATTTTCTCAAGAGTCTTCTTTCGTTTCCTCAGCTAGACATGCTCTTTGACTTTGTGACTCATGCAATGGGACGCCATTTCCATTTATGTCAACTCAACACAGACAAAATAATAATTTCAATGACTTTGTAATCTCCTAGGCACGACGATAGCACCAGCCGTACCACCCGCCCCGCGGTTTACAACATCATCGACATCAACGTTGATGACGACGTCGTCGTCCAGACGGCCTATAATCAATTATACATCTTCTACGACGACAACAACAACCACAGTGCTGCCACCAATGCCGCCATCATCACCCACTCTCTCCCCTCCCAAGAAAACCCGACTCAGAACCGAAACACCTAGTAAAGCTACGTCAAAAAAGAGTACGTCTCAATTTATTTATTTATTTCCCATTCTTCTAATGCTAAAAAAACATTTTTCTTCATCGAAAAATCTTTTCAACCAACTCATTCTTTCAAATTGCAAAAACCGGAATATACCTGGTAGAAATTAGTGCCAGTTTTTACAGTAAAATTTGTATGAAGTAAAAACCTGCATTTCTGTAATTTTATCTGTAATTAATGAATAGTTATTAGCATATTTGTTGGCAATAGCTAAATTTCCATTGAACTGACACTGACAGTGAAATGTTAGTTGTTTGTGTGGGTGGAAAGGAGGGTTAGGTAATGAGTATGTATGAATTTATTTGAGTGAGTAATATATATGGGATTGCTTTGAAAGAAGAGCAAGGAACTACTGAATGGCAGGATGTGTAAAACATTTAACTAAATATTTTGTGGATGATGATGACTAAATGGATATTTAGGGAGTGAGGGTATACGTAGGTAGTATTAAGAGATGAGTTGCTGGAGGGATGAGACAAAGACGTGTCCGGAAAATACAATATTAAGTAAGCGGTAGTGTGCCTGCATGCGTGCAAGACATAATAGCACTTGTTCTCTCAATTTCTTTCTGTGCTCCTACTCAAGTTAAAGTTAAATGAAAAGAGTTATAATAATCAGATGATTTCATGAACGTAGAAATAGGAAGAGTATTAAAGAAGGGTTGTTAATGGTTGCTCAGCACTAGTATAGGGAAGAGAGTGGTTTGAGTTGAAGTTAAGACGAGCCTTTGTGTTATTTGGAAGAGACTGGTGAAGTGGTAGGTTTATCTTGGGACCTCATTTGTGGTAGTGGTGGTATAAGTGACTTTTAAAAGTTTATTATGGTGTATAGCTGCTAGATAGACATAGACACTTGTACCCGTAGTTTTGTGTCTTCGTATTTATACGGTCAAGTTGGATGTTATGGTTGGATTTACAGCACGAGGCATCACCTTTGCTCTCTTGCTATAGTGCACCAACTCTTTTATACGGACGTATATTTCTTTTCTTTGAACAAAAGCCGCTTTTTTGCATTTTAGGGATGTTGGATGTTGGTTGAGTAGGAAAGGTGCAGCAAGACGACCATAAGAGTTCATGTAGCCAGAGGTCCAGGTACTTGTACAAAGATAATAATATTATGTGACTGTGGAAAATAATATTCTGAAATATTAGGTTTCTCTATATTATTATAGCCATTAGTACATACACACAATCTAATGCCAGGAACTTGTCTTTTTGTTTTGAATACCTGTGTCCACTCCACTCTTCTTCTCCCACATTCAATTCATGAATCTTTTGTGGGAATGGGAAACTGAGCTTTTAGAGCCACACAACACACACTACAACCTTCGTCTCCCCTAAAACTTTCCTTAGACGAGAGGGTACTTAAAATCCTAGGTGTGGATTTTATTTAATGGTTTCTGAAGGCTGGCTTTATTTCCCTTAATTTACTTACACTATACTCTATGTACAAGTACCTAAGACCTAACTACCTTTATAGTTTTAGCTAGCTACACTAATAACCTTAGTGTGAACTTGAGCTATACTTACTATTACATTTCTGTATTCTACCTAATACATTGCATTTGCACCTACCTAGTTCGTATCTGTATGACTATGGGTGTAGTTCATCATATTATTATAGTCCAGCTGAAGTAAGCACCACCAACGTTGGAAAGTACCACATTACCGTCCTTCAGTCGTCAATGAGAATGCATTAGCACATCACAAAGGATTTATTTGTTGTTGGTATGAGATGAGTGAGAGTTTTGTTAGGGTCCTCTCAGCCTGTCACTTCTGGGAGGTGGCCTCTTCTTGTCGTTGATATTTTTCTCTTTTGCTAATGGCTTTGATAAATTTCCATGTAAATTGTCTTTTGAAACTGTTGGAAAAGTTTTATGAGGCCGCGTGCGTTGGGATGAGGACTAAAGTTAAAAAGGATGGAGGGAGATAGTAGGTAGGTATATTATTTATATTGTATGCTAATTACTATTGATTGTTGGTTATCGTAATAAGGCAACAGGTACATGTAAAGGGAAACGTATATTAGTTTCAGTGTAGGTAATGTAATAATATGATTATAATGTTTTGAAGGGAAAGAGGAGCAGGAGTATTAATGATATAATGGCGGAGGAGAAGAAAGTAATTTATCTTGATTGCTTGTTATAAAGGCATTTGTAATTTGGAATAGTTAGTATGTGTATAGTTTGTGAAGGCGTTTTGTTAGCTGGAGCTTTAGCTAATTGTAAGGAAAGGAAGGAAAACATTAAGAAAATGTACGTGAGTAATGCGTGGTTAATTAGAGCTAATGTGCCCAGGCAGTGAGACGGAAAACGGAACAAATGTATATTTACATAGTGCAGTTGTATATGTAATGTAAGCGAACAAAGTGTACACGGCGGAAGCAAAGAAACGCAAGCCAAAATATATGAGGGATTCTGGTGCTGCTATGTGTTGTGTAGAGCAGACTAGTTAAGTTTATTGTTATAGTAGCAGAGGCACAGGCAGTGAGCTACTTTAGGGGAATACCTGGGCAAAGTTGTTTAAGTGACAGATATGTTTTAATACTAACGAGCTGAATATTTCCATGGCATTGAGTTTGGGAAGCATAGAATGCGGAAGAGAGGGGAAAGAGACGTTGGAAACATTTACATTCAGCAATAGTTGCATAATGCATTAGTTTGGGAAAGGGTGATGGCATTGTCTGTGTATGTCTACTCGTAGACTGTGGAGAAAGTGGAAATTGGAGTTTGTGAATGAATGAATGAAGACGGACGCGTACTAAAAAAGGAAGTTGCACTTTTCCTCCTGATTATTAATGGGTGTTGGCTGTTTGCCTTGTCTACTTGGTCAGGGCATGACTTTCAGCTTTGTATATGAATGTTTCCACTCACTGCCACCGCCCTTCTTCAAAAAACTCGTACTTTGCTCAGGCAACGTGAAAAAATGAACACAGCTCTTTGTATTTTAACCTGATGGAAACCTCGTGTGTGTATTTGTGTGTGTGTGAAGTGTAAGTGAGTTTTAGTTGTGGTGTATACAGTATATTAGTAGAGGCAAGATATTTTGTACATAGGGAGTATTATATACTGTTGCTGATACGACAGAAACATAAGTAGCAAACGCGTGTGTGGGTTGGTTGTTGGTTGGGAAAGGCAGAATAGAATAATAGCCTGAATAGTTTTTAAGTACATAAAACGTGTTAGTTTTTAAAGTGTTGGATATATTTATATGTGTGTGTCGTGTTGCGGTGACTGGATGTGTAGAGCTATATGCAAATGGTTCCGGACAAGGTTATTTTAGTTAGACAGAGTGAAAGTTGATTGAGTGAAAGGAGAGTTGTGTGTGTGGTGTGGGATGAGGAAAGCCGAATGGTAGAAAACATGTGGAGCTGACAGTTGCTTTCATTGAATTGATATGCTTTTTTCTTCTAAATTTGGCAGCTTGTGCGTTGAGCATGTGAATATTTAATGAAAACAATTTATATATGTGGATATATAAAATATATAGCAAAAGAATGATTTTAAGCTTCGTATGAATTACAGCTACACATGCAATGTTTATAACTAAGGAGCTTGACTAAAGTGATAATATTTTGTGTGTACATGCACCCGCAGAGAGCTCTTACTTTATGCATGGTTTTCTTTTCCTGTCATATTTATTTGTGCACTAGCAAAAGCAAGGTTTTCGTTGTGGCAGTACATAGTGGGGGAATTTATTTGTGGTTGTAGAATGCAACTCACCACAAATTCACAGTTCTTTGCCACTTCATTTACTTTGTTTGTGCATGGACATAACATCAAACGCTTCAACAATTATATCTTGCTCTATGATCTCTGTTTGTGCCTTTGCATGGTCATGGTGCGCTACACAATAAAAAGGCAAAACTCAGCTTTTGTGCAAGTTGATATTTTTATATATCCATATTGATATTTATACTGCCAAAGGATATTTGTGGTTACCTATATAGTGGTAATGCTATCTTTGTTGACATGAAACGGGAGCACAGGGGGAAGTAAATTAAGGAAAAGTAAAAACCCTAGAACTAAATTGTGAACGTATATTATATCTAGATCAATTAACTTTTTAATTTGTGTGCAAAATTCATTTATGAGTTGTGGAATGCATACCTAACTGGATTGACCGTTTTAAAATATTTAGCGTGGTGGTTATAATTTAGTTAATGTGTAGGAAAATAGCACAAAAATGAATGGTGTGGTAAAGAGTTGTAAATGTTAATGTTTTTGTGAGTGAGTGGGGTGAGCAGACAGACAGCATGTGTCGGACTACAATATTTTTGTATGATAGATGTTTATACAAATGATAATATTGTTTTAGAGTAATGTAATATTGTTTATATGCATGACTATAGTCTAAAGTTCAGTTGAGAGTAAGTAGAAAAAGTTGACTGTGTGCTAATAACTAATGTAGTGTGAGTTTTTTACGTAGCTTGCCTAACCTGGAAACGATGTTTGAGCTGGGATGTTGGAAAACTTGTTTCGTCTATTATTTAGTTGATATTTACCTGGAGGAAAAGTTTTCTCGGAACATTTTACTTGTGATTGAACAGTGGAAGGGACTGGAAGTAGTTTTTTGCTCGTTCATTCACTATAAGGTCACGTTAAGGGAATATCCAACATTTATGTTAGAGTTAGTGAGTTAATCTCTATGGAAAAAGCATAGTTAGATGATAAGTAGTAGGCCACACAGAATAAAAGTCAGTATTATTCATTCATGACACAAGGGACTGTGCCAATTCACACAAGTTCGAGTGCAATTTCCTGTTTTGCAATTTATTCAAATCAAATGCATTTCATGACGCTAGTTGGTGGCATGCTTTCTATTTCCCCGATTGTAAAAGTTACCTAATTACATGCATGCTTCGTGTAGCTCAAATTGTACGAGCTGCAATTTTGTGTCGAATACCTTAACGTTTCTCTGAGTTCAGAGAGAGAGAGAGAGTAAAAATCATTGATTTTCCCTAAAAAAATGTTGATATAACAGTGAGGTACTTAATGGTAATAGCCCTTCCACAGTATACACCTTTGCTTACCTAGAAAGGAAAAGTAGTGAGCTCAGTTAGTTTCTAACCAGGGAATATCTATAGTCAATTTTAATTTGTATTTATGCATTCACACTTGCATTCTCCCCATTTTCGGTAGCAAGGTGCTTTAAATTTTTTATAGATGATAAATAGTTATCGTCCAAGGACATTGCAACCATGTTGCAAATTTTTGGAAGCTTTTTTGTACAAAGTTTTTGGGGTATGACGATATTCTTTGTCTGCTGTCGTTTTTGAAAAGAAAGTAAGTACTCTCTGAGATACAAAGCAAACAGAGCTTATTCACGCTACTCATAGTTTTACAACCACTGCGAACATTTTTAAAGACGACCACCACTGACTCCACACAATACACGGAATAATGCCTAGCCTATTTTTTACAAGTTTCGTCAGTTAAATGGAGTTGATACAGATGTTAAATTTTGCAAAAGGAAATGTGAATAGAAATGACTTGTTGTTCACAAAGGCTGAAATGCCGGAAAACTTTTTTGACATGATTTGTCATAGTAGTTGCATTTTTGCTTTGAAGAGTCTCTGAGCCGTTGCCCGTGTATGTTATGCTCCCAAATATTTACAATATGTAAATTAAATCACGTTCTTTGCAGGTTGAATGTTGTAGGCGTTCAATAACGATACAAAGTCATTTCTCTCTCTCTCTCTCTCTATGCTCTATGTATAATATTATGAATCGTATCTTTGTATATTTTATGTATGAATAGAAAAAAATGAGTTCGAAGTTGTTACTGAAGTTGCGAGTTTCCATTTTAGTGCAAGTGGCATAAGTGTTTAAGTGGCAGTATGTATACGAGCAGAAGGTAGACAGAGTGTTATAGTAGCAAACTGCATGCGTCTACCCTACAACAGTGTTATTTGACTATAATACCATACTGTAAATACAAATATGGACATATATTTTAGCTTTAGAGAAATGAGATTCCTTGTGTTTCGATGTCCTGCGTTGACTCTTAGAAACAGCAAAGGTTGTTGTTCTATGAGAATATTGTATTCTGCTCCTTATAATAATACACACAAAGTACCCGGCTGTTTTGCCCATGCCTTGTAGTGTAGTAGTATGTTGCAGGGGTATACATAGAAGAAGTTCATAGTGCTGTGTATAGTGGTATTTCGTGTAGAATGTAAGATGGGAATTAGCAAGAGCTGGAAAGCGTTGGAAGGTTGGCAAAGAGAAAGCACTCGGGATTTTGTTCACAGGATAAGGACGAGCAGCTTAATAATAGGGTGGAAACTATAGGGCACTGGTGTAACGTAAACTTCAAGTACACTGGCAATGTTGACTTTATTTCTACTCGCAGCTAGAATATTCACAAGTAGGCTTATCTCTGTTTGTATAAAACGGATAGAGAAAGGCTAACTTAATGTATGTAATAAGGGAAGCGAGAGAAAGCAACCGAAAAGAGCCATTGGATTATAATATTATTATAGTCAAGTGTGCCCGCTATTCCCGGCTATAGAAACCGACTTGCAATGCATTTCATCCTCATCTCATAATATTGTATATAACGCTCTGTACTCCCAACCAGACACAAACATATTTCACATATTGTGGAATGCTGGGTCAAATGGCACACGGAACTCACGTACATTCTATATATACTACCCCTCCTTTATGCAGCACTACATCCATAGCACTACAACTCATAGCTACCTACTCTCAAAAAACTTTAGTATACAAAAGATCAACACTTGCACATAGATATATTTACTATGTGTTTGCAGTCAATAGAACTTAGCTACTAGCACCTAATTTCACAAAGTAGATACTACTCCCTATTTCATTCCTCCTACAACTTAGTCCATGCACTAAGTCTTCACCGTCTGTTTTTAAAGATGACAATATTTCTTATTGTATACCTAACGGTTTATGTGTAACTTGCTTCAACATGAACAGGGTTCATTGCCATGATATACAAGGAGCATGTAGTTTCACAACTAACGTCTTTAATATATGAAATGGCCCATTTCTCTGTGCAGAGCTGATACTCCTTATGCTCTGCTACCTAAAAACACCTACTGTCGTAAACTAAATATAAACTAGAAGTATTGTAGGCTAAGACTTGCAAAGAAAATTGTTTCGCCAAGCTAGCGAGGAGTGTACGTTTTACTCACAAAGTAGAATATTATTTGCTGGACTCAAATTGTATGATATGTATTTGTAGTTGTAGTCATATAGTAGGTGTATGAAATCGTAATTTTGTTAAGTAGAGAGGAGCATATCATCATCGCAGGGCTGCAATACAAGCACAGAACCATGAATACATACGTAATAATATTCTGTTACATGAGTAGGCGTAAGGAATCTGCTAAACTAGTAGGCACGGTATGTATATGGTGCATGAAGCACAAATAATGTAAGTAGGTGGCAAAAGTAAAACTACCAAAAAGTTTTCATGTGTCTGTCTAACTAACGTACAAAGGCCAATATCGTTTAGCACGTTCAGTTCGTGTTCCAGTGTAATGCATCACAAAAAGATTATTTCCTAGTTTTATATTTGAAATTTCTTAGATTATCTAATACCAATCAAATCTTACTTAACAAGCTTCCATGAAAAGTTTCTTTGACTTTTTGTTTCATTTGGAAGCTGAAAGTTGAAAGGGCGTCTGATTACATTATTTTACCAACACGGTTTCCCCCCAAGCCAATTACTTATTAAAAGTACAACACAATCACAAGACATAATAAAGGTACTATGCACATAATATTATTCTGACAGCAGGTATAGTTCAATTCAAATGCCGTGAAATTGCTCGGGCTCATTATCAAGATGTTTATTGTGCTTTGAAATATTAAGCATGCTGCATCGTTAACTTGTAAATGAGTATATGGTATTCATTGTATTGATCCCTTTAAAGCTACTATGGTTTAGGAATGCTATTTGCTAGATCTTCGGTTTGCCGAAATTGATTTTTACATGGGACGTGGTTGAATAGCGCAAAGTTATTTGGTCGCACGAGGTGGTGGGTCACACGAGATATTTGTGAATTACTAAAGGTACCAGTCGTGGTCCTATACACAGCTTGTTGTTTATGCATGTACAGGAATGACCTAGATTTTCATTTTGTCAATGTTTCCTTATAATAATGTGAGATTTATATTACTGCCTGGTGCGTTGGTCTTCTATTTACTCGCAGCATACACCGTAGGTTGCTGAACTTATGGTTAGTCGGGAATTCAGCAGAATAGGAAATGTCGTATTAGACTCCCTACATGAATCAGTTTGACTTTTCTAATTTAGATAAAACTTTCGCTGGTTGAACTTAAATCTTGTGTATTTTGCAGTCATTCATATACTGTAAGTAATGTACCTGCTTACTGGCTGGTATTTCTGACTTGGTTTGACTTGTCATTAGAGCTATACTTGTAGCTTTGGCTTTGAATAAATAAATTGTGACATGACATGTGTCCACTTCTAATTTAGCCAACGCAGAAACAAACTAGCAAATAAGACGGATGTATTGTACTTTTGTGCACGCACCCCCGCAATATTTAACTTGGATGATTGGAATCGACTCACAGTCCACTTACCTACACTCATTTTCTACAAACTGGCCGAGTAGTTTTCTTCTAAAGCGCTGTACACGTTGATAACTCAGTGACTAATGCGTACAGTAAATAAAAGACATGCATTTTGTAGAAAAATTAAAGCATTGGCGAATATATACTTTCTTCCTAATTTCCCAAGTAGTAGACTCCAGGATCGCCCAATTAATTTTCGATGAAAGCTTAAATGAGTTCTAATCCGTTGATTATTGAGAAAACAAAACTGTAACATTTTCTAGGAAACCCCCATCATAAATTAATAGTTATGTGCTAATATTTCACTTAGGAGTTGGTTATTATTTTCTGCTTAAATTTGTTTGTAGCACAAATTCAGTTCATTATGCATCCATGCGTTTATGAATAATTGTGGCAAGACGCCACGTGCATGAATTATTTATTTACAAATGTACAATTCATCAGTATTACCATTTCATTTTGTGTGTTAGTAATATGGCCTGGAATGTAGAATTAGCATTTAGCATCATTTGTGGAGGCATGATAAGAGCATTTGCAAGAAGATAAGTGACGGTCTAGCATGCAATTGTTATGGATGTCGATTTTACATTATAGGAGAAAAGCTGTAATAAAATTCTATTGGTAGGAATAATGTTGTTCTTTCGTGGGTTTAAAGCTATGAAGATTACACAGCCAGCTAATGCTATTCTTAACTTATGAAGCGTATCGATATGTAGCAGTGTATCAGTTTCTCTTTGTTCAATTAACTGCATTCATAGAAAGTTAAACTGGCATTTGGAATGGCAATCAAACTTTGCTTGCACCTTTTATTGACGCTTTTAACTATGTACTTGGTTGCTACTACATTGCTTTTCGATACTACTCCCCAACCAGCTATTTGGGTTAAATGACGAATAAAGCAACATAGCATATTATTGAATTGTTCCGCATGTGAATTTGTTCGTCGTTATTTTTGCTTATCGTCATGACATATTTATGAAGCAATTGTTTCAGCATGGCACTACAGTTGACTCACACTGTATCACTCTTTTAATTTAAATTGTGAACGTTCAAATTATCTGCAACAATCACATTAAACTAAAATTGATTCTCCGAATTGCAGCTTCGTCTTGAATGACATCTTGGCTCAATGCTTCCATCAAATGGTTCATTATTGTTTTAACTGTAGGTGTAACTAGATTTCGTAGAGAATAAAATTACATTTCACGTTTTCCTATAAGGATACCTAATTCACTTTAGTTTGTTTCCTCACTCAATATACATTTCACATTGTTGGATTTAATTAAACCTCATTTCACAATCCGTATAATGATGCAATTTGTTTCTCTCAGTTAGATAAGTTTTAACCGTTTTATGTTTAGGAATTTCGTACCTTTGAATTCTGTTTTTAATTGAATGTTTCCCCTCTCCGCTTCATTGCAAATTCATACTTAGGCTATTTGCTGCATTTAGTGTTTATCATCTTTGGATTTGATGTTGTAAATTGTAATGGTATTAGAGTTGGCTATGGTTTGTAATGAAATGAATAATAAGCATAAAAGAGTATTAGTAGGAGGTTATATAGGTAGACAATGACAATATTAATTAATATTTGTGTTTCCATGCTGTTGTGGGAAAGGTTTGCGTAGGTTTAGAATGAATGTGCACATAAGTATATCATATTATTATGTATAGGAGGAATATTTTGTTGTGTGTGCCAATAGGCTTAGCGTTGCATGACAGTATTTGTTGATTGGAGCTATGATTGTGCATAGCTTTTGAGTTGATACGCGTTAAATTTTAAAGTGGACTTGAGCAAAGCTACAATGACAAGATAAACTCGTAGGCTCAACTTGTGTGTGGACTGTGAAAAGCTGAAGCCAATTGCTGCTGTGTTTCTGTCGACATGATTATTTGTAGTTTGATTGTGGTGCATAGTTATAGCTATGAGGAAGGTAAATGTTGTAGGTATTGGTATTTTAGATATGAGATAAATGTCCGTTTGTTTCGATAGAAAGGGATTGCGTGACTACAGTTGACGGCTAGAGCTTAAGATATAAAGTTGTATGGATGACATTGACACTGTCGGTTTGCTGCCCACAGAAGCTTTGAATTTATGCCGAAAGTTGTCATCTCTCATTACATTTGAATAAATTATCTTGATTACATGCAATTGTTTCTTTTGCTGCGACTGTCCTTGTCCTTCCTTACAAAACAAGTCGTACATTTACTTGTACATTTATTTCGCTTTATTAGCTATAGCGTTATGTAATGCGTTTTGTTATAATAATATTGTGTCTTTTGTTAAACGAGCGTTTTCTATTCAAATTAGTATTAGATGTTTCGATGAAGAAAAACTTTGCGTGGAATTCATTTGTGAATACAACAAATGGATTCATTTGGAATTATTTATGAGGATTGTAATTTGTGGGAGAGTTGAATGGAATTCTAATTTAATGATTTTTTGTGTTTGTTTCAGAAGAGTTGGAGAAGCACCCGAATGAAGTGGTGAAAAATGAGGAGTTGACAAGTGGTGGGTTTGTAGGCCACCAAAGTCCCTTGTTGGCCACTCTGCTCCTGCTCCTCGTCACAATTGCAAATCCGTTTTGGCGAGTGCGGTAGACTTGGTGGTCTATTTGATAAATGGAAAATTATCTGTATAGTTTGTTAGTGTAAGTTGTGTGCATCGCTCTCGTCCTCCTTTTCTCTTCCAGCGTTCATTAAGAAACAATAGAGACATTTTTTGACACGAAGACATATAGCAATGGAGGGTTAGTGCACTTTTTGTCAAGGACTAATTTTATTCTCTCAAGCCGAAGAAGAAAAGTGCATCGAAACTTGAACATTTACGGAACGCAAAAAGGATGGGAAACGATGAGACTTCTCAGACTTGTCGTCTATATAGAATTTTTTACTGTCCAAAGACTTGTTATTTCTAGGTATGATGTACATAGCAGATATACATGATAATTATGTACAGACGCTAGTTAGCAGTTAAGTTACTTTTACCTTTAACAAGTTACGTAGATCATGCTGGCTACTACTATACTGTAAAAATAAGTACAGAATCTCATGGAGTAATATTATGACAGCGAGCACCTTAATGACATAGAAATACACTGACAACTTCAACCACTTGTTCTGTACATAGACTCATGAGTTATATGTATGACTTATGTATACACACAAACCGTGTTCGTTGATTGACATAATAATATACTGCTCTCACGCAAATACAATACAAACAATATATTTATTGCAGTATTCGCAGTTCGTTATGACAAAAAATCCAATCCACTCTTTTTGTAGTGTCGTATTTTGCATATTGTAGTGCCCTTCAGGGTCATGCTCTATGCGGAACACTATGCACAAAAGTACCAATTAACAAAACCTGTCTAATTGTGTGATCACCTTAACCAATCATTCGATCTTTCGATCCTCGTTAATTACTATAGGTATATATTACATTCATAACCAACACAATTAGTACACTCTGACTACAACTCCCTTCCATACAGTCCCGAAAATCCAAATCCCAACCAAACCAACTAACCTACTCAAGAACTGTTATTTAATTCAGCCTAACTCAATCAAATAAAATGCTAATTAAAATGTATCCCTTTGGATTTCTCCACTCGTACGTAATATGGATTATAAATGTCAATCTAAGGTACTTACGGATAGTGCTATAGCTTATTGTACGACTACGGAACAAAGAAACAGCGTTGATGTAAATTATGCATTGCAAAGCTGTCATGCTACAGTTGACTAAATAATATGACTATGACACATAGGTATATTATGACACTGATTATTCGAGACGACCATTTTAAATTATAGAATAAATATATTATGATGATATCTATGTATAAATAGTATATATAGTTACGTGTACTCTATATATATATAGGTGTAAGATAAGATGTTGTATTCCGATGTATATCTATGTAATTAAATGAAGTAATCTAAGTACCTAGTTAAGTAATTTATTACGACTGATGAGCTAGTGAAGAAGAAACTTTGTAAAAAGTGAAATGAGTGCAAAATTGTGTTTGTCTACTACTGTTGTATGTTAACGCTGCAATTTTCCGAAGAGAATAATGTGAAAAGACTCGTGTTGTTGTCATTGTGCGTTCGTTCGTATGTAATAATAGTAATAATTATTTATGTATTGCTCCCCTGCCCACCAAAAAACAGGGCTCATAAAATGTAATAAGCAAAAAGCCAGTTGACGGAATTACATACGGCATTACATTACTACTTGTCATGTTGTCAGCAATTTTGCCATCGTCTTCGTCGCCATGCCCTTTGTTCACCCTCAAATATCTGGTGCACCGTTTTCGTGCATAGATGCCATTTTGAAAAGTCATACAGCCATAAAAATTAGCCAAGCAGTTCTTATTATGTTAGTTTTAGTCTAGTTATTATGTACTAAATACACAGCGTAAAAATATTCAAAACAGAGAGTAAAATTGCTTCAAAGTTCAGATGACGTTTGATGCAAAGAATGTATTTTGTATTGTCGAGTGTACAGGGAAGATTGATGGTGAATGTGTGATGTGATGGGAGAGACTTTGTGCATTTGCTTATGCGTTACTGTAATCTATATAGAAGTGTGTGACACGCATATTGAGCGAGTATTTGTTTGGAGTATAGTTAAGTCATAACGCTATTCTGATAATAATATTACTATAAATGCCACTACTGTGTACAGGCATTCAATTGTTCCACAGACGAGACAGTGTATTCTAAAATTGGCTGGCAAAAGTGAGCAGAACGTACACAACGCAAGCTGTACACTCGAAAACAAATTTAACTCATGAAAATGAAAAGAAGAATAATATGAACGTGTCATGATTCAGAATTTAACTAAATTAATATAATATTATAATACATCTAGACATAGAATTCAAACGATGATTATGTAATTCGGTTAAGATGTGTATGACAGGAGTAAGAAAGCCTTTGACATCTTGCCTTGTCAAAACCAAACCAAAAATGATGTTTTTTGAGAAACCTTTCTAGCTACAAAATAATATGAAACACATTATTACATTACACAATAGTGGAGATATACAATAGAATTGGCATGACTATGTTTTCTAATAACTAAAAATACAATTATATGTAATCAAAGACCTAAAAAATAATGGAAACGTGGAAAGAAAAGTTGTAGCCCTAACGCTTTCACAAAAAGTATTATTATCGTTATCACTTGATGTTGTGTTAGATCGTAAGGAGCACGTCTAATGAGTACTGTACTGAGGTAGCAAGTTTTAAATAATATTATAGAGAAAACTTTTATTACAAGCAAATCATGACTCTGTCATTTAACTGTGTCTTTGATATTCTGTTTCTGTCTACTATGAATAACGTACGATCTTCTTCGAGCATTTCTGTGACATAAATCTTTTTTTACATAAACATTTCAAGTACCAATATGTATGTGAGACTATTACAAGTAATTTCTATAACACTTTTGCAGTCAAAACCCTGCAACATACAGTTCTTTATCAATAATAGCAAATTATTATATGTACCCATAGCTATTTTATCTTCATACATAAATTCTCATTTTCATTTTGATCTTCATAATTGCCGTTGAGCTTTAATTGTCAATTTTTCAACCGTAGTAATCCGGAAACCACAAAATTCTCCATACAAACAAACCCAACATATGAATGTATGAACTAACAATAAGAAAGAAAGGTCTCTTCCTCGTTATTATATTCCCCTAGGCGAAAATATTAAAATCTCATTATATATATAGAGGTACTGACATGAATTTTCTTCCGAAAATTTGTTTAGATTATTGCACACATTTATTTATGTTGTTTCCTTAGGGAGAAGACCAATATCGTATTCTTATCTAGTAAAAAGTGACGCCTATCAAATGACCTTACCTCTTCATTTAAGACTTTAAACTTTCTACAACAGTTTCTTATTTTATTACTTGGGATTACTCGCTAAAATATTGTAGGTGTTATTTAGATTGGGTTGTTTACTTATGTATTATTATATTATTATGTTGGATATTTGTTCCGCGCCAGAGCTTCCTTCCTTAGTTAGTTGTGTATGTTTACTACTAAACGTATAATATTTACTGTGTATTGATTATCGTTGTATTACGTAGAGAATGACTTATCTGAATAATCCATTGATATTGATACAAATAGGTAATTAAAGGCTAGGTAATTATGTTTGTAAAGGAATAAGTGGTACATGAGTACATAATAGATTCGTACAATACAAATAAATATATTTGAAATAAGTGTATTAAAGCAATTACTGCTGCCCTTAAAGTGAGGACGTACATACATAAATGTTATATTAATATCATGAATGTGTGTCTACCAAAAATAATACGATGATGATAATAATATTGTCTCCTTGTTTTGTTTACCTGTACATCTCAACAGTCTAATCATTTTTTTCGCACCTTGCTCCATGCAAATCATTAACCATTCAATGCATTTTAAAACAAATTCGGTTTCATTAGGAGATTGAATATTATTATGTTTTCCCAATATACGTTTGAAACGTATGTTTTCAAAAATTTAATCTAGCTATGTGTATACAACTAAATAGTAGAATATATTCATTTTGCCTGTATTAATTGGAAATAGTTCGCATCCGTAATTACGTCATTCATGATTCATGTAAAACCTTAGCTTACATGTCTGTATGTACACGCTACTTTGTGGTATCATGCTAATGAATGACAGTTCAGTTCAATATCAATAGGTATTTATTTATATAACGTTTCATATTTAATAATCCCAATTCGCAATGTATAAATCCATAGGTGCATGATACATTTGTTTTAACAGATAACATGACAATAATATATTTGCTAATATTCTAACAAGGTTTAAGGCAATCTTACTTATAACTATAAACAAAGGCTGAGCCCTATTCACATGAGCTGTGGTCAGGTTCTAATATTAATTGATTTAAGACTACATTAAATTAAACATTTTAGTTGCGTATTGCTACAATCATTTATCACTTTGCACCTTTATCTTAATTATTTGCTTGTATAGTTATTAAAGTATTAATACCAATTACAGGTTTTTATATTAAATTTATAAATTGCGCTCATTTACAATCTTGTTATATTCCTTCTTATATTTTACATCTTCTTTACATTGTCTTTATGTTCCAAAGTTAAATATTATATTAAAATGCAACTTGATTATGCGGATATATTTTTGATTCAGCATAATACTATGTTATTCGCTGAAGACATCAACTACAAATCTCAACACATTACATACTACTCAACTACGGTCGAAAATAATGTTATATAACTCTAAGGTTGTAATAATACTAAAACATGAGTAAAATGACCAATTCCAATTCAATGATATTTTTCCACGGTAAAGGTTATTTTTATATTGGTCGGTCGAAATGCGAGCAATAGGGTGCGAGGGTGAGGCAAAGGTAAGTATAACATAAACAACTTTCAAACAACATAACATTCTCGAACTTTGAGAAAACACATCATGGATACATACAAATCTTGCAATGCAATTGGTAAAAATTGAGCAGTACAACATGCAAATACTAAATTAATATACACATACCATTATAGGTTTGACAACTTTGCAAGCTGTACATTTTGTCACTAGTAAATGAAGATTTCAAGTTACATTTCAGTCACCTTAGCATCTTATAACTGTACAATCATCAAAAGGAAAAATGATTTGCAGGCACAAAACAACATGCAAAGGTTTGAGTTAAATGCATCGTTAAGAGATTCTCTGGCAAAAACAAATGAGTATACAATTCTTTATGGTAAGCTAAAGCAATAAAAGAAAATGTACACACACAGCATATTAAGCGTATTTACACAAACATAGGTTTTTATGGTGTGGAATAAAAAAGGGACTTTAAAATCGCGACACATACTATGTGTATGCAAAACATTTTTACGCGTCTACAAACTTAATTACGAACAAGTAGTAGTAATGATATAATGTCAGAGTCGGGAGGTTAAAAAACTATAGTCATACTTCTAAATAGTTCCCTACTAATTTTCATAGTTCTAATAGTAGAATGTGGAAGGACCCAACATTCATTAGGTATATATAATGTCTAAATGAATTTCGTGTTTCTTGAAATTTCCTTCTCCTACCTACATTCTCAAAAACGTTTTTGAATTGAAGTTGTATCCCTGTACAAATAATGTCGTTCCAGTACCAAGTTTAGTTTCATGATCAGCTCCATTAATTAAATAAGTTTAAAATTACGTAAAGTTTTCGTTGTTTCGATTCCGATTCTATCTGTCCAGTTAAGAATTCCTTCGTCAGTATCTTGTTGGAGACGTAGAAACACCATTAGCATTAGCACACGGGCTAACAATACTGCTGCAATGGCTGCTGTTGCGACTGTGACTGCAAGAAGGCACCGGAGAAATGCTTGATGTATTTTGATAAAGATGTCGTCGAGGTGCTGAAGAACTTCCGGATCTATTGTGTCCTCCACCGCCAGGAGGACTAGCCCCACTGACACAGCATTGACTTAATTAGTTATCATTGTTATTAAATTAAGCATCGAGGAAGGTATAAAGACAGCAGTTACAGAAGATCCAGTCCAAAGGAAACCAGGAGCCCATGCAAATTAGTGAACGTTCAATTTTTTATTCCAAAAGAGATACATAAATATTTGTGTGAATATAAAATGACACTAACGAGACGCATATCATGCACACACAAAGAAAACAACCAAGAGACAACATGTCCCCAAACAAGCAAAAAACGTTCCAAATGTTTCAATTTAATTAGCATTGACTACTGAATGTAATAAAACAAAAAGACAGTAAAAACTATGTTAGTTTTTTTCCTCACAGACAGCATTATAAAATCACAACTTGAGTGTCAATAAGAACTCAAGGCAAGATTAATCATGATTTCAATTCCCAAATCAGGACAAAGAAAAATTGATGAACGCAATAAACAATGCAATAAGTGGATGTTGTAGAAAGCTTTGATGTGTAATATAATTGAATAAATAATTACGGAAATGTGAGCATACCTAAAGAAACTATTATTATATGGCGGCGGCGGGTCTGCATTGGCACAGAACACATCAGAAGGAGCGCTTGGTTCTGGAGTCCAGTTGGAAGAATTTGGCGAAGTTACTGGCGTAGAAGTTGCAGTTGGAACGGACGATAGTTGACTTGAACTCATGGCATTGGCAACGGTTAGCCCAAGACTCACAGAAGTCTTCACTCTGTCCACAGTTGATCTCGTAGCCTCAAATCCAGTGTATCTGATACAGCTTAAAGGATCGCCTGGTGGTGGAGGTTCAGGCAATTCACTGACGACCTCACGGCAGGCTTCAAAAATTGTTTTGCAAAACGATGACATCGTTAAATGAGATTCGGACAGTTTTGTTAAGGCACCCCGAACTATGACAAGTTTTACTGCTTCCTGCTCGCGCGAGGCTTCGCATGCTACCAAATCCAAAATCCAAAAAATATAAATCAAACTACGTAATGAAATAAATACAACATCATAATATTCTATTTGCTTATTACTCTACAACTGCTGGAAGTTCAAATTTTGTTATTAAAAATTATAATTAATCCCCACCTTCCATATGAGCCCTCTCTGCTGTTCTTTCCGCTTCTGCCAATTGAGTTTGAAGTGCTGTAAAATCTCCAGATCGCCTATTCTCCCCATTCATCTGTCTACGATTCTGAGCACGAAGAACCTTTACATTAAGTCATACTAACAATGAGATGCGTTCAGTGAAGACTAATCTCTCCTATTTCTAGGGTTGCAGTTACAATGCTACAAAAGCTTATTACTTGTCCAATCAACTAAACCTTTTACATGTTAGACTCCACCGATAATACTGATACAAAAGCACCAAATGTGAGAAAGTACAATTACAATAAAAAATGAACCAAAAATTTAACTACAAAAAGCAAACCCATATTAATAGCTGAGATTATCTACGAACTGAACATAGAATGATGATAAATACTTTAATTACTTGTCTTCTAAGTTTTAGTCTTTTGTGTTCTGCCTCTTTAAGTTTCATCTGGGCAGCATCACATCGTTTTTCTCCCTCCAAAACTAAAGACATCTCCTTCCGGAAAGATTTGTAAGCTAATGCCAACTGAGCTTGAGTGGCTGTATACAAAGCACTTAGCTCGGAAGTGCATGAACAGACATCACTCAAAGCCCGATTCTCACTAGAAGCCCAAGCAGCTATGTCATTATATAGTGTCTTTTGGGCAGCAGCTGCAGCCCTTAGTGCTTGCTGAACCTCACCGGCCTGCCATAAGAGAACGTGCAAAGGGCTATGAGCTTTTCCAGTCGTAATCAGTCTGGCCCCACCTCTGAAAACAATTAAAGCATAATAAATATATAATGTTAATTAATAGAATTAAAATAATTTAAACGCAATTTTTAGCAAACCAAAAATAAATGCTTTGTTGATATTATTCAAATGTTTAGTTATGTATCTATAAGGGGGTAATAGTTAAACTGGCTACCGTAGGTAATTTGTAGCATGAAAAGAAGTAGATACCAATACCAGTAGCAATATTAGCCAAGTGAATTGAAATGTAAAAATATGACTGCTTTCAAATGGAACAAACAAAAGTGAGAAAAAAAGCAATTAAAGAATTATATCCTTTACATGGAATCACTTGCTTTTGCTTTTACGAGAGCTATATTATAACAACAATAAAATGAAATAGACTTTATTTAAAAAAAGAACACACCTTCTCATGGACATTACAACAGTTGGTTTCTCCATGCTTCTTGAATACAATAGGTAACAAGTACAGACAAATGTAAACAGTCAACGCAATGGCCTCAAGTAGTTTGAATTCAATTTTCTATTTGGAAGGCTGCGACTAGAATCAACAAGAATAAATTTTTATGTCCTTAGTCCTCACGTAGTGAGTTGAAAACTAATAAATTAAGATTAAATTGCAATCTGGTGACAAAATCAATTACACGACTGAGACGACTGCGAGGATGACAAATGGTAATGAGTGGAAATGAAACATTGGCATGAGATATGCTCGATAAACCATGGTCAAGTTGAGAATTGAAAATTATGTCAGTAATTTAACTGAGCAGAGAAGAAAGAGTATAATGCATATCTGCAAATAATATGCTGCCAACATTGTACCATTTCTCCGTTGAAGACAAACACAATGGATATAATGCTATGTTATTACATGGACAGTCATAGCAGATAACGTGAGCCAAAAACAGGCTGTAGTTGGACAGTGATACTGTTTGATACGAAACAAGTATTAATGCAAAAACAATACGACAATACGTTTGTCTCAGCCTTGTATTCGACTCTCTTTAAGAATAGAACACTGCATTTCAGCTTTATCAGCGAAAAACTCGTTTGAATGTATAGCGATTTAAGTAGATTGGCACTATGAGACGTTTGTGGTCCAGGGCATGTGATTCTTTGTTTCGTTTTTTGTTTTCATATCAGAGATACTGTTATCGCTTCTGTGGCTTTCTACTTTTTTTAATCTGGACATCCTTTAACGAAATACTAAATTCAAGACTGCACTTGTTTTTAAAATACGTAACTATTTTTTTGTTTTTTTGTTTTATAATCACAGTTAAAACTATAATAAGATATTTCAACTCGTGCATTGTATTTACACGGAATATCCGTGTAGTTGATATGTTCTGATTGCTAGCTAATTTTATGGTCGCGGTTTGTTTATTAGTTAGATACAGCTTGCATTTTGTGTGTTGTAAGTATAATAAACAAAACAGTGTGTTTGTCGTTTAACAAAATTAAATTTCCCTTGTTGTCCTGTTTTGACGCTCCCGTCATTAGTAAAGCATACTTAACATCTCAACTGGGTACAACAGTTCAACACTGTAACTATTGAAGTCATTGGACTTATAAAACCAATAGAATTTATTAACATGCCAATAAACCCTCTGTAGACACCGTTTCATGCAAATTACATATCAGCTTGTATTCTGTACTGAAAGAATAACAAACTTTTGCACATGGTTTATATTTGACTAATCTAATGGAAACTTTTTTTATTACGGAATTTTGGAGAATTTTAACTATAATCTTTCAACGCCTTACATGTGAAATATTCAAATACCTACTATTTTCAGCGAACATGTCAATTCATTAGAAATCTGTTAATTTTGCATTAAAGATTATTTAAAAGTAAAAAAGGTTGTCATAGTATCTCTAAAATTAGTCTGAAACATAACTTACAGAACAAATTAGTTGATGTTAAACGTCCCTTCGTTCTCTTTGGCTTTGATAGTCCTCTATAAAAGCTAAAGGTTGGTCGATCTTAACAGCAATTAATAAAGTCTGGGCCATCATTATTGTAGCTGAATTTAGATTTAGTTGATATGAGTTTGAGCCCAGTTAGATATGAATGACTTTAGACTGTTTTAATTCACATGTGGTTTAGAGTTTTGGTAATTGAAAAGACAAGTACTCCATACTTCATATTTGATATCGTTATGCTAGCATCAACAACCTTGGAAACGTAACCTTTGAATCCAATTAAGTAATAAAGTGACGTAGCTAAAAAACTTTTTAAATCGCAATCAATAAAATGCATACTGACCCAAGTACACCAGCATTAAAGTAACACAATGCACTTTGAATTGTCCTTTGAAAACTGGTGGAGCATTTACATAGTTAAGCAAATATTATTGCTAGATGTAATATGTGTTCCACATTCGTGAGACGACTGTTGGGATGACTGGTGAAAACTGCACTTGTCTAGTTTCTCAGATTTCAATTGAAGCGAATTCAATTGAATTCAATTCATAACGCAATTAGACACCATCGTCTACTTAACACTTGTTAAACAGCCAATTTATTATTGTCCGTGCCTGCTGTGCATGTGCTTTGTGCTGGACACCGATACCTTTTAACTGTGATTTCGTAGAGTAGGTTAGGATTCTTGCTAACTAAATCCACCCTTATCCCTGCGAATTTGATAGTGTATATTACAAAAGCCTACAACTAGTTACATTCATATAAATTAAACAGCCCAAGGCAAGTTAAGAAACATTGAATTATTAGACTTACTTTTAGGAACACTTGTTCACACTGAAGTTGAATTTAACGGTTGAAGCGATGCTATTGAAAAGAAGTAAAGCTTTTGTCGTCCACAGCTTTTCTAGCTATAGCACAGAACTTGCGAAACAGATACACTCCACTCCACGGACTGTGATGTTTCTCATTGGGAATACACTGAGTGAATGACTGAAAGTTAAAGGATTCGATTATCTCGTTTATTTTAACTTTTAGTTAGACCATCTCCAATTATTATCATTGCCGTCAGCTTCTTTTACTTCTCTATGAAGTCATAATATTATTTCTGTTCAGACATGAAACTTATTCTGTGCATTAAGATGATAATGACAACGTGATCTTATCGCTTCTTCTGATAATGCTATATAAATGCAAACATTTGTCAATACCAGACGACAGTGAGTCACCTTTAGGTAGCAAGCTGCAGGCTGTTATTGCTATCGCTTGTAAACACTTGTTTTGATGTAGAGACTGAACGAGGTACTCTCAACACTAAAAATGAAAAGTAATCGATTCCCCTTTGATGTCTTGAACACTGGAAATAACAAGAAACAAACAAACATCAAATTGTTATCATGTTAGCTTTACCTTATGTTGTTATTGCAATTTACACTACTCGTACCAAGCAAATATAAATAAAATATAACTATCGATTGTTAAAAATGTTGAGACTTTAATTATACAGATATATGGTTCTTCCTCATTTTCTGACTTCCTAATACTTATAATATAGGTCTGTATCTCCAATTCTAACATCATTTTTCGTTTAAGCACGTGACTTTGGTCTACAATAACATAATCCTTAATGTACAGTATTGGGCCCATTAAATATGCAGTTAACCAGACACATTTTAAAGGGTATACGCGTATCAAAACCGTAGGTTTCAAAAAATCCTACATAGGGATGTTCCCTACGGTAGTGTAATCCCTACAATTGGATATATATAAAGTAAAAGCTTTAATGCCTATTTGCAGGCTGTGAAGACCAAATGACTAAAATGACATTTACATGTTTTAATTTACCTAGGCAGATATTTCCATGCACAGTCATCATTGAGACTAGTACAAATATTATTTACCTAACCTAAACTAGTTAGTGTCAAAAGAACATACCTAATATATCCCATTATGATGTGTGTATTGACAACAATAAGCGCTCATTTATAAAACAAAACTAGAAATGTTGGAAATGTTGGAAAATATGAAAAACACAAAGATAAATGAATTGACAATAATTCTAGCATAATGAATAATTGATTAAAGGGCATTGGAGCGAAGATCATGGAGATAAAAATATTTGCTTGGTTCTTTCATGTTTGATAATTGTAATCGTACTTAAAAATCTTGAGTTGACCGAATCCGGCAGTATTGTCAGCAAGATATTTTCACACTCACAAAAACAGTTGTTTATGTCCCTAGTCCTTAGATTGTTACAATTTTTGTTGTTGTTTGCTAGTCCCTGTTGATGGACTCTGAAGGTCTCTCCGCTTGAAATAAAAATTAACAAATGACAAGGATTAAAAATGCTCATTTACATTTTGAAGTAACAATAATAATATAAACATACAGAATTAATATAAAATACCATATTACGCTGGAAATCCATTAAAACAGTCCTAAGTAGGCAATTAGTAGATTGTACTTCGTAGAAATAAATATGAAATCCTGCAGTTAGATCCGATCGTGTGAATCGCTAACACTAACCACAATTATGTTGCAGCAACTAACAACTAAGAGTGACTAGTGACGAGTGACGATACTTGCAGTGACTTGTGACCAATTTAGATATCTCTCAGTTTCGTCCTTGTCTGAAAATAATTCTAAGGTTAGACAGTAAACACCGAAAGTGTTATATAGCTGATAGACTACCAAAAGACTACAGACATAGTACAGTTGATTTAACAGTCAGACAATTGTGTTAGTGTTAAGTTAATAGAAGAGTTGTTGGTTTGTAGAAGTCACAGTCAGTGTAGTCTCATTCTCACTCAGTCACCCGCACCACTTCGTCAGTCACAGAATCGCACAATAGCAAATTGTCTCATTTTTCCTTTTCGTACGAAAAGTTACTAATGAAATCGACTGACTGTTGTAAGTCGAGTTATATACCCTCTTAATATTTTGAAGATTGAAGATTGCGCCGCGCCGCTTTGTAGCAAATTCTACTCACACTCATAGAGAACAATAACACACAATTTATTTTATTGCAGAGTACACCTACCGTAAAATTTCTATTAAACGCTTGTTCTTGAATATTATTATTATTATTATTTTTATTATATTTTGAATGGGTAATTTAATTTATCCAAGGATAAAGAAAATTGAGCATATTTGCTCGTTGCTAAAACCCATAGACACTCAATGACACACTTAGTCTTAGGACAAAGCTTGCTTCCCCTTTCTGGGAGAGTCAGCGTTCTAGGGAAATGACCCTAAGGATACACTCCGTACTAACACCGAGCCAAATATACCCGGTATTACTGGAATAAAATTACTGGAATTACCGGAATAATGGCCGGTATTACTGGTCAACTAAACAAATTGATTACTGGTCAACTAAATTGTTGATTCGGACAACTTGAGAATTTGAAGGTTTCTTTTGAAATGATACCAATCCGCTAAAGAACAGAAAGTTTAATGTATGCCTGTCAATTGGCAATATTTGTGTTCTAAAAATAAGTATCACAATTCTCCCGAAAAAATGGACTCATGAAAATTTCTGATAATAAACGATGGGTTTGGAACAAACGACATCGACGGACTTGCACTAAACCTAAATGTTACAAATAAGAGCCCGAGAGTTTAATAACAAATTTATGGCAGTCCGAAGCGATGTTTTTTAACACACACGCATATTACCCCTTTGCTTTCTTTTGTTGCTTCTTTTGTTATACATTGTTAACGGATTACCCATCGCTTTATTTACACAAACACAGTAGTGAGTTGACTCAGCGCAGCAGTTGTCAGTCCACTTTGTAGTAAGTGGTTAAACTGTAATTCACAAGCTATATAATATACGAATAATCGACTGTTGAGCTATCGATTTATGTATATATTGAACTTATGAACAAAAAAAGTAGCTAATTTGAGCCAAAATCATCAGAATATTTCGTAATTTCGTGTACTTATAGGGTAAAATAACCTCGTTCTTGGAATTTCGGGAGTTGGGGAGGGTGGCCTTTGCCACCCTGGCTACGCCAAAAAAAACGGTAAAAAGGTTAAATACGTATGCAGTTTGTTTTGATTTGCAATTGTTTGTTACAATGATTTTAAATAGCTACAATTGTTATTTATTTAGTCCTCATTAAGTATTATCACAATCAGGTTTCACAGTGACGACGAGAAGAATAAAAGTTTCCCATTTGCTTCATCAGTTTTGATGATAAATATATACTTACCCAACTCCATTTGCTGAAGCTGTTTCATTCTCAGATCATGTTTCATGGCATGAAAATAGCAGCACAAGCTCATCTTTTGGAATGTACCATTTACAGGAGAATTGAAAATATCTTTATTTACTTAACGCGGTATTTAAGAGGTGGTACAAGTTTTTAAATAAAATATAAGCAAAATTAAACGTACCTAAAGTTATTTAAAAGTGAATTGAACTGATAACCTAATCCCTGACCCTGTGAAGCTTATTCAGGAATTAACGTTTCAAGCGTTTTACATGCATTTGAGTGCCGCGATGCGACGATAAACATTGTAACAAAATAACTGGGTACTGTGGGTCGTGTGGGTACTGTTCATCTGCTTGCTGCTGTAAGTGCTGTATTACTTACACATGACTGTTGCACGCATATTCTGGAAGTGCAGTTCTCCTTGAATTAAGCTAGGAAAATTCAAATCAGTTTCGTTCATATTGAGAAAGAAGTTTAACACTCTGCTATTAATAAAATTCAAACAAAAATTTTGGATTTGAGCAGTCAGCAGTAGTAATTATAGTTATTTACTAGAAATTTTGTTATAGGAACAAAGGTTTGTTGATATAAATTTTGACGTCAGTGGACTGATTTCATCAAAATGCCGAAAGCGGAGAAGGGTTCGATTAAGGATTTGGCTAATAAGATGAAAGCCAAAGGTCTTCAAAAATTACGATGGTATTGTCAGATGTGTCAAAAGCAGTGTCGGGATGAAAATGGATTTAAGTGCCATATCACATCTGAATCTCATCAGAGACAGCTTCTTCTATTTGCTGATAACCCGCACAAATACTTAGATGAGTTTTCAAAGTAAGTAAAATTAATTTTCATTTTCGATAGATTTGTTTTTGTAACTGAGTTGTCTGTTGGTAGGGGATGTTTTTTTTTAATTTATAATTTGTTTTAATATTTGACTTGCAGAGAATTCAGTGACGGATACGTTGAGCTTCTACGACGCAGATTTGGTACCAAAAGAGTTCATGCCAACATCGTAAGTTTATATTTTATATGTTGTATGTGTATATATTTTTAATATTTTGTATGTTTTAGATTTAGTATAGTGTGTCTATGTTATGGGTTGTGAACAAACTTAAGTCTATAAACAATGTTTAGGTTTATCAAGAGTACATATCAGATCGAAATCATTTGCACATGAATGCCACGAAATGGCTAAGCCTCACAGAATTCGTAAAATATTTGGGCCGTAATGGAACTTGTACAGTGGATGAAACTGAAAAAGGATGGTTCGTTACATGGATTGACAGGTAAATAATCAACGTTAAAAGTCTCTTATTTTGTTCAGTTAAAAAGCTTATTTATTACACAATCATTATTGTTTAGGGATCCAGAAACGATTGCGAGGCAGAAGGAGCTGGCTATGAAAGATAAAATGGACAAAGATGATGAGGAAAGAATGAACGAGTTTATACTATCGCAGGTTGGCTAATTCTTTTATTTCAATAATCATAAATAATATTATAATATTGAATTTAAAACTTTGAATTTATTGATACTATAGATCACCCGTGCTAAGGAAAAGGCGGGCGAGCAGCATGATTCTCAATACACGGAATTAACCAGAGAAAAAGACGAAAAGTTAGTGCTCAGTTTATCGTCAAAAATCACCAAACCAACCACTGTCGCTTCAAGCAATGTAGTCAGTGTTTTCAAAGTACCTAAAGCCAAAAGCATTTCCAGTGCAAGCTGTACAAAAAGTGGTGATCGTTATGCACCTTACAAAAAATCTGCCTTAGAAGAAATCAAGGAAGAAGAAATGAGAAAAAAAGCGGAACGTCGTAACCAAGATAACTGGTTAAGAGAAGTAAATAAAAACTGCTCAAATCATTTCAAATGCCATGATTTAATAATGTGCGTATTTAATTTATTAATGCTGTGTTTTAAATATTTTAGGGGATCGTAGTTAAAGTCATTACTCGAGAATTAGGAGACAAATTTTATCATAAAAAGGGATATGTAAAAAAATTGGCTGATAAATATGTAGCGGTTGTAAAGCTGATAGAAACTGGACACACTCTCAAATTAGACCAAGAAGATTTAGAAACTGTCATTCCATCTATTGGTGAGGAATCTTTTATTATGCTTATTTATGTTTTATCAGTAGGAGTGCATTTTGTATTTTATAATGCAGTATATTATATGAACTATGAAATCAAAAAGACCAACATTTTGACTACTGATTTCTATCAGTGAATTGTCGTCAATAATTGGTATTTGTGGAAACAATTTCTATACGCTTCTGTAAGGGTTTTCTTTACATCCACAAACACAGCAACAAGAAATGCTGAGAAATGTAAACAAAATTACTTCGTTAATAGCGAGGGTGAGAAAATAACCATGCAGATTTTCAGTAAATATCTGATGGTTCAAACTATAGATATCCTCAAACACGATATTCGTCAATTTTGCTGTAAATTGTTTCCAAAAGTTGGTAATTCCAATGAATGAATCTTTCTTGTGACTAAATGTCATAGGCACAGCGATGCAAACAATAAGAATTAGAAAGATGATAAAGTTTGCTGAGTGCCAAAGTTTTGCTCGTTGTCCAATGTTCTATACATAGAATATTTTATTATTAGTATTTTAATATAATAGGTAAATAGATATTCGGTCTCTATTTATTAAACTCATCTGTTCAACATGTAGCTTACTTTTACGTTGCTGCAAAATATTATCCAAGAAAGACATAGTTGAACCAATCCAGCAAATATTGAAACTCCTGTAGATCCCTGAATCAATGTTTTATATTTTTGAGTTTTTTTGCTCCAAAATTTATCCAACTTTGCCTGGCTTTCAAATTTCTCTGAACTTTGCGTAACAGTACTTGAAGCTGTTTCATTTTTTTCAATGTTATGATCCTTGAATGCTTTTTCGTCTGCATTAGCAGTAATTCCCGTATTGTTTTCGAATTTTGTATTTCCAATCCCATTGGTTTCAAATGTTGAAAATAATGTCCAGCTTGAGGCGCAAATTACTGCTACTGCTAACGTCTATAATAGGGATGAAAAAATCAGTAAAATAAAAATAGTATTATTAATATTGCTTTAGAAATGTATATCTTAATTTCATTGTTAAGAAAATTTTAATAAACTTACTGCAGTACAAAATGCTTCAATTTTTAGTACTGCTACACAGACCATTTTACACGTTTGTAGTATGGTAACTCCAGAGCAGGATACTGGTAAGAAAAAATTGCATTTCTGACTGCTAGGAAAACTGGAGCGTCAATACACATTTATAAATAAATCAGAGTTGAGTTACGCATTATCGGTTAGCATTTCCGTTGTACACGATAAATATAATATTTATTATTTCTATATTTTCTTAACAATATAGCTATATAGCAAAGCTAGAGCTCTCATCTACTTAATTAGCTGAAGGCAGGGCCGTACACAGATATATCTATGTAGTTTTGCGGAGGGTAAAACGTCGATATAAATAATAAATGTCTTTCTGATCGCGCGTAGTGTCAAATGTTTGTGCGAATTTGGACCAATAGCAACTTCAATTACTTAAAATTTGGGAGTTTTGTTACACTTTCGGATTTTTTTTTCACTTATATTGCAAAATAACATCTTTTTTGCGATTTCGTTAGGGGGCAATAGACACTCCTTTGAGTCCCTTGTATACAACCTTGGTTATAACTAGATTTAACAAAGACAAGAAAAAACATAATATGGCATTTTTTCCATAGTAGGCTACTAAACCTCTTAGGTGGTATGACTCATTAAGTATATTATGCTTGTAATTGTATCTATTCTTACTTAACAGGAATTCCGTTATAAAATGTAATCTTTTGTTTTACAACTAAATTTTTTTTATGTTGAACTGCTGCAGAGAATCGCTCGATATATACGTCTCGAATATATTTTATTATCCCCATTTATATTATCCTATTAATGTTTCTAATATTTTCTGGTTTCATAGGTGGTAAGATGCTTGTAGTAAATGGAGAATTTTTAGGATGCACAGGAGTCGTTAAAGATGTCAACTTCGAGGAATATGTTGTGTTTATTTCGTTAATGAAGGTATGTGTTCAATTTCAACCACTTTTATGTATGCTTTCCTGTAATGTCATATCTAATGTACTCTGATTCATTTTCTTTCGGTATTCTCATTTCCAGCATGGAGAAAAATGGAAAACTGTAAAACTACCATATGAAGCTGTTTGCAAGTTATATGATCAAAGTTAAGAAAATTTTTGTAGACAGAATTATTGTGTCATTGTTATTAATTTCTATTTAAATTGCATTACGAAGATTTATTATTGTACAGCAGTAATTAACAATAAAGAAAGTACTTTATTAACTAAATTATCCATTACTATATATTTTCAGCTGTTAATGATGATATGTATGGTTTTTTACGTAGTGAACTATTTAACCATAAAAGTTTTTTGTCAGTTTTATGGTAAATGCCACAATTAGGCACAAAAATTATAAAAATTGTAGTTAATCATAATTAAACTCTCATTCACTTCTATTCACACAATTGTTTTGCACACCTTATTTATTAAAAGCAAAAATGCTCAATTTTTCGCCTTAACTCCTTAATTTCAGATACAAATGGATAAACAAAATAGTTCAAATCACGATCCTTTCTTAGATGCCAAAAATCCTTACTGCCATATAATTCCCTAATTTGCTCATTAATTATTTCAGAATAATCAATTACATATTATACAATCAATGCTAGATCATCAAATATTGGAAACATGAATACAGAATATTTTTGATTCGTTAAGTATATATGTCTCCTTGAATCCATGATTTATTATATGATAAATCTATTTGGTTTGTTCAGTGTTGAATTTGAATGGAAATGGATTTGTATAAATACATAACATAATGAATTGTAAGACAATTAATTAGTATTTGATTTTGTAGGTTTTCATCTTTTAATGTTTAATTCATCTTGTCCATTATCATGTGTCGTTTTTCCTCGAGAGACTCCAGACTGGCAAGCTAAAAGCGTTAACAAAAGTATCGTATCCACTACTACATATTTTCTGCTATTAATGCTAATTTGTATGGTTATTTATATAATGAACTATTTTACCACAAAAATACTTTGGTCTAACATAGGCTTATATACATGTTTTATGGCATGGTACATATTAAGATATTGATACCCAATTTTTGCTTTGCGAACAAACTTGAGACATTTCATAAACTGTCGTGTCAACTGTGAAGAAACAAAGTGAGGCCCACAGTTCAAGTTTACAAAATCCTGTACTCTACGTTTTAAATTAATCAAGAGCGTGTTTATAATTTATGACTGCATGTTAGATGGAGAGTAAAAATTAAATTATGCTACGATTTCAAGATGTGAATACATTTTCGGTCACAACTTCAAAGTTGTGAGCGAGTCTTACTAATTACAGAATTTTTATCAAATGTTTGTCTTAAACTTTTAATGCTACAATTAAGTCAGCATAAACATTGTAGAAACTGTAGATAAGGATAAATAAACTCTCATTCACTTAACAAAAATTTTAGCGTGGCCGATGTCGGCTGCACTGTAAAAACTGTTTTACGACACACTGCGTCCTTAATGATAATTCAGTGCAACTAGGTAGAAATAATGTATTCAATGCTGAAAGTGCGTCCTGAAATTCAGACTGCATTGCGCACTAAAACGATTTGTACTCGTTTTAGTAGCAGATATCGTTAATAGAAGAATCATGCCCACTATAGCCTTAAATTGAGCATAACTGAGCATTCGCAAATACCTCCTACCTTGCCAGTGGTGGGAATAATCAAATAAAAATTTTCAGTCACAATAATATAAAGTAGTTCATCTCCTGAATTTGCAATTTAATTAGTATATTAAAATTTATGAAAATGTCGCTCGAAATCTTGGAATCAGTTTTGCACGATGTTGGATTACCTCAATACTGTGATGTTTTTAAGGGTAAAATATATTCACTTTTGTATATATGGTCAATCACAAATATTCAAGAATTATTTATTTTACAGGCTGTGTTTATTATAATATTTCACACAACTACAATATTTATTTTCTAGAACACATGATGACTGATGCTGTATTTAAAATAGCTGTTTCCAATCCACAATACGTTGAACATTTAAAGGACATTATTCCTGTGGTTGGACATCGGATTATTATTATGAATACTTTTAATTCAAAAGTTATCGAGAAGGAAAATGTGACAAACAATGAAGGCGATATTCAGGTGCATTGTTCTTTATGTTCATTACAATTTAACCGTAACTGGAAAGATTTGTGGTATCATTTAAGTCACGCTCATAATATGTCCCAGAAATCTAAAAGTTGGATTTGCCCTATTTGTAAATCCCATTTCGAGTGGGTTAGTTGTTTTAAACGACATTTTGAGAAACAACATTGTCACAATAATGACCAGGAGATAACAGTGACAAATGATAGTATAGCCTCAGCGTCAATTCAAAATCCTCCTGTGCCACAGTTTGATGACACTTATGAAGATATTACAGATTATGATTCTTGTACTCAAAAAATTAAAGCCAACGCAGCCAAGTTTCTTGTAAAGTT
>JAQFYB010001094.1:0-37113 GCA_034694085.1 Pogonognathellus longicornis
TGCTAGTATACAAATTATTTATTTAGTACGCTATCCGGTCTCCGATACTTACTTATATCCGTTTTGATGGTTTATTACTTACAGCCTTTCTTTTAAGACAGTTATGTGACTTACACACACTCATAACATCAGTGTACTTCTACCTCACTTTAACATCATCATCATCATCGTGCTATTACAACTTTGTCGGGTATTGTTTTTTATTGTAGCACAACACAACGAAGCCTAGTCAATATTGTTATTACAAGGCATACTGCATAAAACTAAACCTCTGTGATAAATTCTGCTTTGCTTTGCCTTGCTTGCCTTGTCTGTGTGCACTTTTAATTTTATTGTATGGAATTATCAAAGCAGTATTACATAAGACACTTATTAACTAATAAGAATCAAGTTAAGACTGTGTTGATAATAAATAACGAATAGCCATGACATGGCAAGTTCTACAACACTTTTCCAACAACTCACCTTTTTTAATAGAAATGCACATGTGTTTTGTAGGAGCATGAGAGTATAGTACCCAACCAATGAAGTAGAATGTGTTCCCAGCAATATAATATTTTTTATAAGCACAATAATGTCTATACGTAAGTACCTAATGTATAATGCATACACACAATGCAACGTAATAGTTCCCAATCTCAGCATTTTAATACAATCACTGTTTAATTTAGTACATGCATTATATGTACAGGACAGGAGCTATAATATTGACGTTATCTTTCTAGGATTTTACTTATCTCAATCAATTCTTGATTGTCTGCTACATTTTCTATTGGTACTTAATAACTATACACATTTATTCCAGAGGTTGTTTTTGTGAAAATTAAGAATATTGTGTGACTTAGTATGTCTATCAAGAATACATTATTATTCAGATACAATTGTTTATAATAATATTGTGATAGAGGAGTACAGTACACGAACGACGAGTATCAGCAATGACCTACCTTAAGATACGCCTTAACATTATTTTAGTATAAGCCTATACTGACTGGCTGGCACATTGGAAATTTCATTTATACCATTTTATTAATAGTACTCTATTATCATGATTTTTATATCTAGGTATTATGCTGATTATAGTACAATTATTGTAGTTTGTAACTTAACCCATGCGACTACATAATTAAGGTCTTACAATTAGCTAAACAGTATCTTATCAATTATCAAAAATGACGTTCGCGTGTATTTTGTACACACGTACTAGTTACAATCAAGAATCATGTTAGTTTAGTTTACACATGGCCACCAAACATGCAAAGCAAAGTTGTTCAATCAAAATCGATATTTACATTACACTTAACAACTCTGTGCTAGACCTACTAGACATGTAATTGGCTTCAAATCAAGTTTTACTCAATCGGGCGTAAAGTAGAAATAAATTATTCAGTATATCAGGCACAGTATATGTAGTACGATTTCTAAACATCAAATTAGTAAGAACCTAATAATTATCAATGACTGTTTTACTTTCGTACACTCTTTACGTGGCAAAGGATATCAACAAACCCGGATTACTGCCGTAATTAGATTTTATAAGATATTTTATCAGATTCAGTTAGTGCAAAAAGGTAAAACTACAAAAATTTGATTATGAAAAACGATTTTTCATAGGCAGCTGCCCCCGCTTGACAAATATTTCGTATCATTAAAGTTAGTTTAGTATAACATCAATAATAGTACATCAGAGATATATCATGTAATACTATTATCAGGTGAATAATTATGAGACTGTCGATCGTCAATTCAAAAGGAAATCGTTTAACAGTTCGTCCAGATGGTTACAAACAAATCTAATAACAAGTGTTTCGCAGATATCAAATATCTACAGTTTCAGTCGGTTTATTTTAGTTGAGGGCGGAAATATCCCAGATTTTGATTATCCTATCGCTGCCTACCGTCACCAAAAGCGAACGACCCTCATCCAAATGCAAGGTGACAATAGAATGTTTTGCTTCGTGGAAAGAGGCTAAAGAAATACGGTCATTTTCTGTCACTTCTCCAAAGCAAGGGTCGCATACACGAACTTCGAATTCAAATCCTAATTTGGGCAAAGGGGTCCGCCTGGTGGAGCATTTGTCACAGATTGCTTTGCCTAAAACAACAATCTTATTAGCTAAAAAGTACTATACACTTCGTATGCACCTTTAACAATATTCGCAATTATTTACGTACCGCATTTCCGACAATGGTGCTGTCGTTGACCAAAAGTCTTTGATTCCATCATTGCTTTTAAGTTCCAGAAGAAGGGACGTTTGCAGGTCTCACATAAATCACTTTCTTTCCAATCAGGTGTCTAAAAAAATCATATCTTTCATTACAATACTCGTCGAAACAGCTAAAATTATATTTAAATCGCATGAAAGTAAAAATGAAGGTAAAAATGTATTTATAACAAAAAAGGAACACTTTTATCAATATGTAATAATTGCATACTCTATTACCTCTGTTCGCGGAATTTGCATATTCCAAGCTACTAATATTCCATCTTCTCCACCTGATATGAGTTGTGACGACTTCTTTAAATACGACAATCCAGTAACTTTCCCTCTAATAATAAGGGATTACAATTACTTCAATAACATCTCCATAAAAAATTCCAGGTGAATTTTAAAGCTATTTCATCATTAAAATCCTATTATTTCATCTGATTATATTTTTAAGTCATAAATTAATACGTTATTATTATTCAATGGTATGCAAATATTGTTTTATTTCATTGTTAAGATAATATTATGGTGTTCTTGCCTAATAATAATATATAGATTAAAGTTAATCTAGTGTTTGTTTTGTTCAATAAATTAGGTACATACAAGGTTAACAAAACGTATGCATAATAAACAACTTACTTATGTCCTTGCAGCTCGTAAACAGTTCCTTGTTTTCCTCCAATATCCCACACGCAAACTATTTGGTCAAATGATCCAGAAAACAACAAACTGCTCTGTGGTTCCCACATGAGGGAACGTATAGATCCGGAGTGGCCTTTGAAGGTAGTAACACATACCAAGGAATTAGTTCCCGATAGTTTCAGCATTGTTATTTGGCCTGCATAATCACCAACAAAAGCACTGTCTGTGTCCGAATCGTATCTAAGGAGGAAACGACATGTATTACTAAACTATTTTGCCAACAATTACAATCAACAAAAACAAACGAATTTGTACTAACTGCAGAGCTGTACACCAAGCTGAGAGCGTATGTGTGGCCATTATGTTGGCTGTTTTGTAATCAGCCCATTGAAATGTTTTGTCCCGGGATACACTAAGCACACGATTTTTTTCGTAATGAACTCCAGTGACCCTTCCTACATGGCTCAAGTAATCCTTTTTATGTTCCAGTTTGTTACAGTCTTGGGCGAGATTATAAATGGAAACAGTGCCATTGTCTAACCCAACTATTACCAGACGTGAATCCGGCGAAGTAAAGCTTACTGATAAGCAGGTAGCTAAAACAAGAAAATAGTCATCAAGTCTAAATTACAATACAATAATAATTAATAGAGAGTAAATACAATTACTGCCTTCTTACCGATTGTAGGCATATACTGACAGATTGAAGGCCAATATTGTCCCGAATCTCTTTTGAGCCATAATTGAACAGTCCTTTTAAAAAATGTACATAACAATTATTACAATATATAAAATACATATTTAGTTACACAAAAAATAAATATGTATGTTTATGTACTTGTCATCCCCAGCCGTTATGACACCATCTTCTCCTGGTACAAGAATTGCATCGTTTAAGTCATCCGTAAACCCCTCAACTTTACCAACAAGAACTATTCAATGACAAAAGAAAACACGTTTTAGAATATATATCAAAGGGGTTACACAAATTTTGAAATATGTGTATTGAACATTTTTTTAACCTGGTTTCTTAGTAGTAGCAAACTTTACACCTGGTTTGATTTCGGCTGCCATTTTAGAGAATCTGCAAAAATAAAGTTTGAATTACAAAAGTTTGAATAAGAAAAGGCTCTTTAAGCATCTTGCATACAGAATACAGACTGTGTAAACATTATGTAAATTAAGACGAAAATGTAGACCCACCATATTACACACAACTACAGCTATTTATAAAATACGCAGTTAACGCAACATACTTACGATCTATACATATATTATAGGGATTAGTGATTAGCTCATTACAGCAGCCATATAAAGTTAGGTACATTATTTATAAATACAACGAGTAAAACATACTGAATCTTCACATTCATTCACACACTGTCTCCCTTCAAACATCACAACAAGATGCCGAAAAAGAATTCATGACTAACTAACTAACTAATAACTCCTTGTTTATACAACATTTTATTATTCATGGTGTACCTACCAAATACAAGATATTCATCAAATATTGTGATTGCGATCGCAACAACATAACCGTGAAATATGTATATGAATGTACAACATGTGCATAAATGATTTGGGCAATAATTACCTGTCATAAGTTGTATTAGATTAGCTGTTCCACTTATCACGTGTTGATTAATGTGTTTAGCAAATGCAGTTTTCTGGCAAATACTTCTTTACTATGATTCAC
Source organism: Pogonognathellus longicornis (assembly GCA_034694085.1). NCBI lineage: Eukaryota > Metazoa > Arthropoda > Collembola > Entomobryomorpha > Tomoceridae > Pogonognathellus > Pogonognathellus longicornis. Next base: position 4,552 of record JAQFYB010001094.1, read on the forward strand.
ATTCAGTTTTGATACAACCTTTCGTTGATTGTTGTTTACTGCCAAATAAATATTCCAACTTTTAATGTCCAAAAGTTATAAGTGAAGTTCAATAATGAATGCTGTCTTCGTCGTCGGAAAAATCAAAGCAGAATCTGCAAACAAAACAACAAAATTAGCCAATCTTTAATTGCCAAAGATGTAAATCATGATTAACATTTAAAATGAATATTTAAAAAGAAATAACTGTCTACTCTACACCTACACCAGGATCAAAATATCAAATACCAAATGAACATTCAACATTTGACATTGAACATTCAACCAATGCTCAAAAATTTAATGTTTAAACTTTAAAGTAAACCATTTACTTACATTCAAGATTCAAAATTACTTATTTATTCCAGCACGTACCTTTGACCTACAACCTTACTGCTTTTATACATAGAATACATCATACGTGTAAATCGAATGGAAATACCTTTAATAAAATTGTTGAAATTGTTGAAATAGTTATTTACAATTTGAACTACTCCAGTATTGTAAACAAACTTGACTTTTATACTTAACAAACGAATTGTTCACGGATCAATACATAAATAAGATTCGTTCACTTTACACGTTCCTCGTACTTCAACTGAGATAACAAAAACGTATTTATAAGTGAAAGTCTATAGGGAACAGGGAATGTTGAACGAATTTTTACATAAAATTATTTTGCGCGTCAAATATTGTCAACAGAGTGAAAGGGTGAATTCTGTATGTATACAACAATTGACTTTGCTCGAGTTGATTTACCTATAGATATATTGTAGGCTGAAGGTACTGGATTTTTAAAACTGCCAATTTATGTATACAATTTCACAAAAAATTGTAGCCAAAGTTTACATAAATGTGAATACATTTAGACAATGTTTTTGCGCGTAGTTAAATTGATTGTTAATTGTAATGTGTGTATAAGTAGCTTCTATATAATATGGATAGAGATATAATAGAGACGCATATTAGTGTCAATAAAAATGACAATGACAAACAATAATAATAATAATGGTGTGATTGGTGTGGTTTAGTAAGTCATAGTAAGCACAACATAATTATGACGGGTTAAAGAAGTATTGTTAGTTATAGAGAGTACAAATTGACTTACTATTATTATTGCAATAAGTGAAGTTAACTATTCTTTAAGTATAATTTATGCGGTTTACCGTGGTATAATATTTACACAACTGAAAAACAAAGTTGTTACAGTTTTGACACCGAAATGACACGGACAGATATACAGTGCGTTAAAAAACAGGGTGTATATTTTATATTATGTAGACATGTAGTGCTATTACTACAATGAATCTATTCTATTCTATTCTATACAAAACCAAAACCACCTACCTTTACATAGTTTTCCTTCAGTGGAATCTGCAATGCTTTTAGATAGGTACTTACATACACTCTCTATGTACTGTACAACTTGCAAACAAACAAAAAATCTGTACAAGTATGTCTTGTGATTCTTACTCGCGTTCAGTTTTAGTCATGTCACTTGATTTGATGTGTAGTTATCCGTGCAAAGAATTCAAAGACACATCTTCTCCACCAGTCGATTAATACAATATTTGTCTTGTATGTATGTGTTTTCCTTGTGGTGCAAGAAACAAGATGCAATCTACGATTCTATTCTTATCCTTATCTACACACGGAAAATTACTTTCTAGTATTTGTCGATACAGGGATCTGTATGAGTCAAACTGAATAAATTTGGAAGAATATATAATATGCACTATTTATTGTATGGAAAAGTTTGGGTAGATATTTCGTAGATAGTGTTTAAGCAGAAAATTGGTGAGAGAAGTATAGTGGAGTGGATATGTATGGAGGATGTATTGAAAGATTGGCATTAAGTGCTTATAACTTAACATCATAACATAAGGACATAATGTGTTTGGCCTGTGATGTTGGTGCATTGAGTGCAATTATGTACAGAAATAGCGAATTATGTAATTAAATGATGATATTATGGTATACACCTTTTTGCAATAATTGTTGAGTTAAGGACACCTTTTACGAAAGTCCTCACATACTCTTATGTAAGTTGTTTAGTCAAACAAGGCGGAGAATCAGAGAGGTGTTTCTGTGTATGTATTTTTTGGTTATCGTATACCTTCTATACAGGCAAGTATGTGTATTTGTGTATCTATGTGTATGTGTATGCATATATAAACTTATACCATCACAGTATTAAATAGTATGCTCTGTAGTATATGTAGCGTGGTTAAAGTTTCTTATGTACATAAATACTTACAAACATACTGTGTGTGTGTTGTATGCATACCTGTATTGTACACTGTTGTAGCTTATACCTTGTGCAAACTTATACAATATTGTGCTTGTGCAGTGTATTTTAAGCAGTACTGCATACTGACAGATTGTTCTGAAGAGTTTTCCATTAGAATCAGAGCAGAAATTGTAACTGCAACACACTACACCTACATCCAGTGCCTCAAAGCATAATATTGGCTACGACCTTACTGCAAATAGTTCCCTAGATGACATTCAAACCTTTTACAACTAATGAGCATATTATACTCAAGTAAATACGTCTCAAACCATTAGATTAGCATAAAGCATATCAAGTCTTCACATAACATTTAACACGCCTTACCTAATCTCAAAGGTTAGTCACTAACTGCTTATTAGGCACAAATATTTAATGAGTCTAGTACACTTCACCTGTAGTACACCCTTTAGCTAAAACATGCTCTTTAAATCATGAACGAAGTGGAACACAGCAATTTTTGTATACATATAGTAATTTTACTCTAGAATGTATGTATGTATCATCATTTTCTCCGTTACGTCATTCAAACACACCCTAAATGACTGTTTCTAAGGGTTCTCCAGTTATCAAACGGAATATGTACTAAACTAAAGAACAATAATAAACCATTTTGTGCCACAGAAACCACATTGCTAAGAACAATTATATGATTGTAATATACACTGATAAAAACCACAACTTTTCTGTCTTGCTAAGTAAGATAATATATACATGCTAACAATGTCATAATATTATTCCCAAGTTTTTCACAAAGATAAATTCCCTGAGGATGCAAAATGCAAGATACTATACATTCCGTTCAGCCATACCATACCTATGTATAACAAAGTTAATTAAATTCTAATGAATTAATGAATAAAATTAGTTTACAGACAAGCATAGGTCTGTGAAGTACTTATGACGTAAGTATCTTATTTTCTGCAGTATTTGCGTTTCATGATTATCCCTTGGTTATCATACAGCATTTTTATTAGTCTTACTTAGCGAATAGTTAATTTCTCCGTAGTGGTATTCACTACATGATAAAAAGACTGGGAAAAGGCTGTATTATGTGGCAGTGAAAGTTGAAAGAAAGGAGGGCTAAAAAGAGGAGAAAGGGAGTACTAGGACTGCAATAGAAGATTAGCCATTTGTAAAGAAAGAGAGAGTCAGAGAGTGGTTTATGTGGAAAGGGACCATAGCCATATTTTTGTCTATATATTCGTAGGAAGTGATTATGAACATAGCTATGGCTAACATCATATGGACTGGAGAGACTGGAAATGCCGAGCTTTGCTTTATCGAATATTTCCATTGCCTTTTAGCTCCTTCTCTCACATACTAACAAACGCAGTAAGAGTGCCTAGTCTTGATTTTAGTTTCACATCACATACTACACAACTACAGCTACACTACACATACAAGAATCTAATGCCATGGTATATAAAGGCATGGCACTACGCCACGGGTATTGGCTACAAACAACTGGTACGTACGGGTAGTAAACTATTAAGGCCTTAAAATATACATCGAACGTCTACCTTCTCTTTTCTTCCTTTTTAGATTTGGGCCTATATACAACTAGTACTCTGTACTACTAGCAACTAAACTTTTGCTTACAGCTACATACAGACAGGCACCAAAACAGGAGGAGTGTGTTGTACATGACAAATAAGCATAGCACCATGTAACAGTAATACAGTCACTACTTTGCCAACGTGACTTATAGTTTTTAGCAGAAGAACGAGTACTAGTAGTTGCTTTGCACTTCTTTCAGTATGACTTCTGTGACTACAACCAAGGCTGTATGAAAAGGGGGGCAGACGAGGCATTTGTTAATAACCGAAATCCGAAAAAATGGTATTTTAGTGTAAAAGTGAAAAATTTGCAAACATTTTTTGCCCTAAAAGCGATTCTATGCATTTTAAGTTGATTTTGAGCCTTATCAGTCCAAATGTTTTGCATATAATCGCTTTAATAGCTCAAATTGGGATGTGACCCTTGCTGAAATGGAATCCTGGATACGGCTATGACTACATTCAACTAACTATGAGTTCTTGGTTGTGTACGGATGATTACCTACGTAAAGGAGTGGAAGCAATGCATAATATACAACGGAGGTAGGTAGGTAGAGAAAAGTGACGTCACCTTTTCCTGCACTATTGTCTTGACTTCGTCAGAAGCACTTCGTGTCATTGTGTGTGGACTGTTTGGACTCTAGCCTGGATAGGAGAGGATTGTATAAGATAAAAGTATGTATGTACATACTAGACTCAAATACATAGAAAGAGACGGGGACTACGGTTTTAGTTGTACATGTAGTACTTGCAGTACAGATACTTGCAATGTATATACTGGGAGTTTATGTAAGTGGTGTATACAAGTAGAAGTATAAAGCGGGTGCTAAGGATATATGGAAATGATAGGCAGTGGCAGTGTGTTGAGATGTGATGTGTGAGTTGCATTGCAGTTGCAGTCTCTCTTTGCATCTTCAATCTCCCGTCTTTTTATCTGCTACCTGCACACACAAACAGATACACACAAAACTGCAACATTTACTTAGTTTTCTATATCTTTCAATTTACTTTACGTGTGTGTGTGTTGTTTTTTAGTGTGTTTGTGGTGCCAGGAGGAGCAGTTCCACCAAACCAGAAATGAGATGATAACCAAATCAAATTTCACTTAAATCTCTTTTATACAATTTTACTACACTAAATATTTGATCGTTATACTTCCAACTTCCAGTCAGTTTGTGACATTTTGACATTAGCACGTACATAATAGTAATAGTACCACATAGACATAGCCAACTGCTCCTGTACTTACGACAAACTCGTACTGCTACGATATAAAAGTTTCCTCGTTATGCATAGCAGTTGTTTTAGTTCGTACTACTCTGGTATTATTAGAAGGATTCCATAGTTATACTTTATAGGACTGCTACTGTCTGTACTGCCAATTTGTAGAACTCGTATGACAAAGTCAATCGTCTAGGATAAGCCAAACTATTTTAAACTAAACCACAAATTTACAAATTACACCGACACATAGCACATACACAGAGGTGCAGAGTAAAAATAGTTTGTCGTGTCTATTGTTTCCTGAATACTTATTGGTAAGTCTAACATTTAACTTGACCTTTCAACTTTATGCTATACAATACCTATACAGTCTCCAGTCAATAACTCATTCCAGCTTTGTATACAGCAATTTTCTTCTGTATCGTAAACTAAACGACAGGAAGCTAAAAACTAAGTACATCTAAATGAAGTGGGAATGTAATTGATGTTATTAGCCTGGATGAAGAATGAATTAATCCCGAAGTATTTTTACGTGTATACTCTGATTAGATTTATTGGTGCATTGCATTTCTAGCATGTGATGCTAATAGCTTATCTGGGAACTACCTTAATTTAATTGTCTATATAGAACTCAAATCGCTCGTGTAAATTGTATAGCAATATTACAGCTATTGAATATTACAAATTAATTCTAAGCACTTGGGTCGGTTGCTCTAAAAATAATTACAGTGCATTGTGTGTATTTGCAATACATTTATGTGTAAATATTGTTACAATGCTAATACTACTTAGCCCATACTTAATACTAGGAACGAACTGTTCATTCTACATTCTACTAAATGTTGCAAAGTTGCAAATCATGTTATTGCTTATATGCAGCACATGTACGTGTGTCTGTGTATATTGAAGTGATGTATAACAGTAATCATATTATTTGGAATCCCTTTCGATCATCAAACACAGATTACCTTAGAGCACATACACAGATCAATGAATGGCGAAGTAATTATTTACGTTAAGAGAAATGAAACATCACACAAACAGAGAACTCGTCATGCTACATTAACCAATTCTAAATAGTAGTACCATCAGACCACATAGTCATCACTTGTTTGTATAAATCTCTAGAATTAGTCATTCAAATAGCGATCGACTTGTTTACATTCATTCTCGGCTTGTATACATTATACCAAGTCAATTTTATGTTTTATAGCTATACAAGAAAGTGTGCACAGTAAAAAAGAATGCTAATAATAATACTGAGTAGTAGATAGTGGTTGGCTAGCCTTTTATATCCTTTTAAGTGAGTAAGTCTGTATATGAACCTGAATGTATAAATTGTGTGATTTTTAGCTTATCAGTTCGGCAATATTACACTAAGGATTTCCTGGATTTGGATTTTGCACAGCTTATTACAGCCGAACTGGAATGGTGACATAAGTGAAAAGGACATTTTTACAATAACATCATCAATATTTTAGTTTTGTACCTCGAGAGAGTGGTGTAATTTAACTGAAGACTGACATGGATGTGAAAGCCTTCTAATCAGAGACGGAATATTTAGGAAGTTTACAAAGGAAGAACGACAGCCACAGACAGCCACTCCGTTCCTTGTAGCTTAGCTGTATGGCTGCCTGTACTTTGACATTCCTACTTTACTCAATTCAGTCTGCTGTAAATCAAAAGAGCATTTTGTAAGCAAAAATACATTTCTCTACACTTTTTTCGTTTATACTTAATGTACCTTAACAACGTCCGTGTACCTTGCTGTCTAAGTAAAGGAGTTATTAACAAAGTGTTTATACGCTACTACTGTCTATCCAAAAGTCTACCTGATGACTTTGACATAGTTTTTACATTTCGTGACAGAGGTACTTTAAGTAGGTAGGGACTTATGTCTCTATTATGTGATCATTTAATTAATTTATGTTTATTTTAAAGGAAAACTCCTATTTGAACTGTCCCAATAAGCTACACAGTACTTGCAGCTATGTTGTCACTCGAAGATGACGAAGAGAAGCCACCAGCTCCTCCGGTCCGGCTTACCAGCAATAGGTAACTACAAACAAATTATTTCCAGTATTTAATTTGGTTTCCAGGTACTATGTACCTATATAGTATGTTCATTATCACTAAAATGGTTTTAAGATTCTTAAAAGTGTACTTGCAATTTGTGTATTAACTATGAACCAATTTTATTTTACAGACCAGATCCAATGACGATGGTCCCAGTAGATCTCCGGCCATTACCGAAGGAACCTGATAATGATAAGAAAAAGTCCAGTTCAAAGACAAAAATTGGAAAGTTGTCAAAAAATAAAGGAGTTGAGTCAGCTATGGATAAACTAAACATTTCCTATCCCACAAATTTTGAGCATACTGTACATGTTGGCTTCGATCCTATCACGGGGGAATTTACGGTGAGTAAACATACAATAAGTGTTCACTATTATTCACTTGCACAAAAACATATAAAAACCTATTCAGTTAGCTAATTTTCATATTGTAAAAATTCAAGTTAGTATCTTCCGTAAAAAAATTCACTGCAAGAAAAGGCCATTTGCATGAGATCCAGGAAATAATACCTAAACATAAACTAAAGAACACTACTACTGGGAAAAACATTTTTATCCCAACACAACACTGTAATTGACCACATACAATAGCCAGAATGTGTTAGGTAGTAGTTCGAGATGTTTTCTTGTGTATGAGTCAGGGATCATAAAACACAAAATTTAATTCACATAAGAAATCCAAGTGGCTTATCTTTCTCCTGTTTTTATTTGACATGCTATACAATCAAATGCCAAATATCCAGCCGTTAAAAGTAAGTCAAGTGCCTTTCTGTGCTTCCTACTCTATTTTAACAATTCTCGGTAATGTACAATTGTTGTTAAATTGCTATTTATCACTGCTATGAACGTATTTTTATCCAGACTATATTTTTTGTCTCTTACGATGTGTTTTAAGTGTACCGTGAACGTGTCTGTCCTATATGTTTCCATTATTTTTCATACTACATTTCTTAGAAGTAAACTATTAGCTGTATGTGTAGCTATAAAGAACTCTGTAAATGAGAAGCACTTAATTACTTATTAATGAGTACTGATTGCCTTGTCTAGAATCTAGTCTTGTAGATACAATACTTTATCATGTGTACATAAACTTCGAATCGTGCTCTGTGTATTTAGTCTGAATGATTTGATTCTTTTTTCGGTTTGTATTCAAATCTTTGCTTCTCCAGTTAACTTTGTTTCTTAGTTTATGTAGTTTTAGTATTGAATTAATCATTCACATACAAACTCAATATCCGATGCAATGAATGGTTTATCTTATCTTAATTTTCAGTTTCTCAGTACCTAGTATAGCAAGCACTTTCAATATTATTTCATTTCGTACGGTACCCATTGTGACTTGTGACATACAATTACAAGCGGTACAGAGTACTATTTTAATTATCTGTGTAATGCAATGACATTTGCCGATTCTAGTAAAGTTTTAGTGTTGGACCTTTGTTTTAATGTCTCCCTTGTGTTTACTTTAGGTGTCCAGTATACTTGATGTCCAAAATTCATATTAAAAGCTTCTTACGAGGTGATGGATTTTAATGAGATGATTGTTAATTCCTTTAGGGTATGCCAAACGAGTGGAAGGCGATGTTAAGCAGTTCCAACATTTCAAAGCAAGAGCAGAAGAATAATCCCCAAGCTGTTCTCGATGTTCTGAAATGGTTCGACTCTAAAGCAAATAGTAAACAAGAGACGAAATATATGACTGCTGCTAAATTACATAGTGGTAAGATTGCTTATTATAAATAACCTTGAGAATTTCATTTCAAGTGATGAAAGCGTGCAATGTTTGTTCTGTGAGAGTTTCCTTGAATGCGTTTAATGCATGATCATTATTTTGTGCAATTCAAGATTATCACAGCAGTCGAACGCCTACATCCGGAAGTCATCCATCAAGTACTCCTCCCACAACACCCGAAACCCCTTCAGGGAAAGAATACGATGATCGAGAGAGCGTTCCTGTGTCCTCCGTTTCAAATCATGCCTCAGCTCCACCCATGAGTTCGCAGACAACTCACCAATTGCCGAGTCAGCAGCTTTTACAACAGTCTCAAGTGCACTCCACTTCCAGTCCTACACAATTACAAAGTAGTCACTTTGTGCCACAACCACCCCCTCCTGTAGCAGCCAGACCCGAGAGAACCAAGTCTATTTACACCAAACCTGTTGACGAGCAGGAGCCTTTTACTCCGAATGGAGGTAGTTTTCTTGATAACAATTGCAATTCGGCCATTTGTGCCGTCCAGGGCTCTCCTGTCTCTGCTTCCTCTCCAACGGCCGGTGGCATCGGTGCTGGAGACTCTCCTCAGCTTTCTTCAACCCTACCGCAGCAGCTGCAGCCACAAACGCAACCTGCAATATCGTCCGAACGAGCAGAAAGACAGAAAAGAAAGAAAATGAGCGATGAAGAAATTTATACTAAACTTAGAGGAATTGTGAGTATTGGAGATCCAAATAAAAAGTACACCAAGCTTGAAAAAATTGGACAAGGGGCTTCAGGCACCGTGTACACAGCATTAGAAGCTTCCACAGCCCAACAAGTGGCAATAAAAACTATGAATTTAAAACAACAACCCAAAAAAGAACTCATCATTAATGAGATTTTAGTCATGCGACAAAACAAACATCCCAACGTTGTCAACTACTTGGACTCCTACCTTGTTGTCGATGAACTTTGGGTAATCACTTTATTCAAACAGTTAGTTTCATGGAAATATTTTAAATTGCTCTTAACAGTCCATTTAATATTAACTGCTGCATTTGCCTTTAGGTGGTGATGGAATATTTGCCTGGAGGTAGTTTAACAGATGTAGTTACAGAGACGTGTATGGACGAATGTCAGATAGCGGCCGTTTGCCGAGAAGTTCTTCAAGCCTTAGAATTCCTACATGCTAATCAAGTTATTCATAGAGACATAAAATCAGATAATATTCTTCTGGGAATGGATGGATCCGTTAAATTGAGTAAGAAAGACACACTTAAAGAGAACTATACATAGTGTACCACTTGACACGATCCTCTCGTTTCCTTATCTTAAGTATCTTAAGAAAAATCAACTAATATTTTTTACAATTTTCTAATTATTTTCTTTTGTAGCGGATTTTGGCTTTTGTGCTCAAATAAGTCCTGAGCAGAACAAAAGAACAACCATGGTAGGAACACCGTATTGGATGGCTCCTGAGGTAATCAATATTTCAATCTAATTCTTCATTATTCTTCCCAAAGTATTTTGCTCATCTTCCATAAAAAATATATAGGATTTCATGTAAAAACTGTGCTATGTGTATGCTTTCACTCACTTTCACTAACATCTTTTCAATAATAAATTATATATCCCTATTCCAGTAATCTAATGACTTAATCATAAAGATTTGATGAATAATTTGGTATGAAAAATCTCTTAATTGTTACACAGGTCGTAACAAGAAAACAATATGGACCGAAAGTGGACGTGTGGTCGTTAGGAATTATGGCAATAGAAATGGTAGACGGGGAACCTCCTTACTTGAATGAAAATCCAATAAAGGTAGGCATTCAAATACAATGAATTTGGCTATATCAGATGGACATTCCATACCTATAGACATTAACATTAATACGTAAATTAATTATTGCAATAAATTTTTGCTTTAGGCATTGTATTTGATAGCAACTAACGGAAAGCCGGAAATTAAAGACAGAGAAAAGCTGTCTATAGAATTTCAAGACTTTTTGGACGCTTGTTTAGAAGTTGACGTAGATATTCGTCGCCCTGCATCCGATTTATTGCGACATCGTTTTCTGCAAAAAGCTAAGCCATTGGCAAGTCTAACTCCTTTGATTGTGGCTGCTAAGGAAGCTACCAAACGCAGCTGCTAAGTCTTTAATAAGCGAATTCAAGTCCTTCATTCATATCTCTAGCGAAAGCATATCCAAGGACTGCTTAACAATGTAATGTAACATTGTGTTACACCATTATACACATAAGATACTGTTATCTGTCTTCAAACACTAAATATTGCAAAAGGTAATTCGTTCTTAATGAAGTGTATCGATATCGATTCGCCTACAATTTGTAGTTTGCTTTCTGACATAGAGAAATATTGTATTGCTATTTGAGTTGTACAGAGAAAATATTTATAGCCAGAGATAGATACTTTCTTTTTGACTATAAAAAGATTCTACAGTTCCATATTATCAAATCAATCGAAGTTCTAAAAACAAATACACAGTAATAATGCAATATACAGCTTAACTTTTGTGTTTTTTTAGGTTGTTAATTTTTTTGGCTATGCCAATCATATCATCCAGTTTTTAATTGTGAAAGTAAGTAAGAAACACATAGTGAAAGGAAAAGTATTGATTTTAAATGGATAGATGTTGAAAACTTGACAATGTTCATAACGAGACCTTGTGGTTCATACTATGAGAATTTTAAGGCTTCAGCGTATGTAGCATGTGTGCCTTTAGAAAAGGCGTGAGAAAATGTAGCCATATTTATATAAACTTTTTTATACAGTTCCTTTGACATTGATTATTACTACTACAGTTATTTTATGTTTGTATTTGCTTAATGTTAGTGTATTACTACTACAACTACGACTATTAGAGAATTGCCATTTATTACCAAGTGAATCGAAGCTTAGAGAAACTACTCGACCATTTGGGTAATTGTGTCATACAATACGATTCTTCCGGGTTGCTTTATACTCCTAGATAAATACATAGAACGTTTTACTACTTACTTAAAAAAGTTAGCAACCACCACCATGAAACGAGTTGGTAAACATTTATTTGAAAATGAAGTAATAATGGTAAATGGGTAATCTCATGAAAACTGTTTACATATTATGACAGACAGACAACCACACTAAACTTTCCATAACTTGTGCCCTATGAAAATAATTTTAGAGTAAAAATTAAAAAAGTTTTACGTAATGTAAGAGCTCATTGTTAAAGAAACGTAAGTTGACGAGAGTGCACGTGTGTATGTGAGAAGTATGTAAATGTATTTTAAACCAAGATTTAGCTGCAACAAAGCTGGTCAATGATAAATACTACTAAATACTACGTGTATTAAAAGAAAAATCGTAACATATGTCAATACTCTATATGAAATAGCTACATAATAAATAAAGTAGAGAAAGAAATGTCATTTCTATGACTCAACACAATAAACATAATATTACTGTATAAAAACACATACCGAATCACGACGAATGAGAACTAAAAGAAGATTAACCAATTTTGCCATATAAATACATACAACTTATATGTAGCAATTATTAGGAATAATATTCTACCTGATAAGTTTATATTTGCACTAATAATGATTATTACAAGTCTATATAGCAATAGCCAATGTAATTCTTAAGTACTCGAGTGGTAAATAGTACTATAGTGAAATTAATTGTGTACAATTAAAACAAAAGTAAGTTTGTACATAAGTTGCATATACACATTGACCATTTTCAATTAAATTTACAAATCATTTTTAGATTTTTAAAAGACGAGAGAAAGCACAGGTGAAAGCAAATAAAAATCACCTCCAAAAGAGTTTCAACTTGAACTGTACACTAATAATAATATTCATAAAAATGTTAAATAGTAATAACATAACATGTATTAAGTGTAGGATTTTAAATAATCTGGTTTAAAACCTGAAAAAGTATTTCTCGTGTTGTGATCTGATTCTCAATTACCACCCATCAGTCAGAGACATGAATATTTCAAAATTTTAAGTCTAAGAGAAAACATCGATCAAAAAGTCAGAGAAAAAAAATCATTTTCCTTGCTTTCTCTCTGCCCTACCTACCTTTCTTTAAAAGTACATATTTCTTGTAATTCTACCGCGTTAAATAACCCACCCCCCCTCATGGGCAAATCCCGGGTATAATTTTATTAAAGAGAGGGATTTATTTGTAAAGGGTTTAATGGACTTTCCCCGGGGTTTATTTGCACGTGGGTTTATGGACTTTCCCCGGGGTTTATTTGTACGTGGGTTTATGGACTTTCCCCGGGGTTTATTTGCACGTGGGTTTATGGACTTCCCCCGGGGTTTATTTGCATGAGGTTTATGGACTTACCCCGGAGTTTATTTGTCGAAGTACGGTGTACATGTCATTTCCAAATGCTTGTATTAACCTGTAATCCCAATGCAATTTCCAAAATTTGGCAAAGTATTCCTCCTACGTTCGCCGTAAGAAAAAAATATATTGACAGCAGCCCCTGAAAATTCTTGGATACGAATACAATTACAGAAAGTAGTTAATCAAGTTGAGAAACGACTGGCAAACAATGATTTACCTACTATATGAAAAAGATATGGTAGAATTAACGTAAGGAAATAAACCAAATTAGATAGGTGTATGTAAAACGTGCTATTAAATAAATACTACCTACCGCTTATCCCTAATCCAAACCAGCTATAGCTAACCTTAAAATCTATACTGAACATTTTGATGAGAATTAGTATAATTACAAATAATGAAGGAGAAAGTATTGAGCTATTCGTTTAACTGTAATATGGCGTAATAAATTGTTATGAAGAAGAATATGGGCATCGGATCAGAATAATAAGAATACACTTGTCCGAGAATCCTTCCCGAAAATGAAAACTACTTATTATGAAAATTAAATGATACAGCTGAAAATAAAAACTATATATGCAAATGTAAATACGAGCAAAGTGACAAGACAAAGTGTAGCTGGATGGATTTAAGATTTGAGTTATTATAGTCTGTAAATAAGAGTATGGTAATTGATATGAAAACATATAATGTACAAGAATAGAAAATAACCTTAAAAGTAATAAATATACCTAGCCGTTATTGATGTATGGAACACGATGATGAATAAACAAAACAATAGTCAAAGTTTTTGCAAGACGCATGATGTTTTCTGACTTTATTTCAATCAATTTCACTGCTGCTGCTTCCAAACGCTTGCACGGTATTTGCAAACGTTTGTGGGGCAGCAACTGTCACTTCAATAACACTACGCTCTGATTATTAATCTTTCGGTCTCATCTTGCAAACTTCTTCCCTGATCGCGGCAATAATATTCCCTCTTCGTCGTCATAATATTATTCTTCTTTATTTGTATGTAGTTCCCTTCTTTTCTTCCTTCCATCCTCATCCGCACTAAAACTTGTCTTGAAATCTTCCAAGCCAAATAGTGTCTCAGATGAACGAAGCTCTGGTCTTCTTTTGTTAAATTCACTTTATCTTCTTCTCTTTAACATTATATATAATTTGAATTATCAATAATTAAAATTTTGAACAGTCAACTTAAATTTAGAATACAACAACCGATCCAACTCAATTTCTTTACCCAAAAATCAATCAAATCATATAATACAGTTTTAAAGTAGGTAGTTATTGTCAAATAAACTGAAATTTCCATTTCAAATGAACAAACTAAGGTTCATGTATACAGCATAATGCATACACACACATAAAATAGCGTATTGTATTACATTTTACATACGTAATAGCAAAGATACATCCGTACGTAACAATGTAACATAAGTAGGTAGATTTATCGTAATGTAAACAGATTTTTTAAGTTTTTGAAATATCTATCTGCAACGAAAACGTGTTGCAAGTAGATACGTGTTACTAATATTTTACTCTGAGTTTTAGAGTGAGTGTATTTAGTGTTATTATTTGTATTATTATAATAATAGTACGGTGATTTTGGTTTGATTCGATTAGTAATAGTAGCTACTGTACTGTGGTACTTTTTTGTTTTGTAGTATTCTTTCACCTGCAGTACATCTTACAATATTAAGTTGTCAGCTAATAGTTTCTGTGTGTTGAAACGTAAAATGAGCAAAATGAGTCTATGTATTGTAAATTGTAACCCTAGGGTTTGCATAGGCATTAACATTATTACATACACTTTCATCGTGCTTATTTTATCCGTGAGAGTACATAGTACACAACATTCTCATGTTATAGTAGTAGATTGGCTACCTAGGTAGGTACATTTCAAATAATCATTAATTAATTCATACATCGAAATCATAACATTTCAGGTTTTACAAGCATATTATAATTATTAATTAATCAAACGTTCTTTCAAACTAATTTCAAGTCAATCAATAGGTACGTACAGTGTGTACTGTGTAGTACTAAAAGAATTATGTATAGAGATAGCATAATGTATAATACACAACTCAAAGTAAGAAATGAATATTATTAAGCCTGTACCAACGTGCCAAAACAAATTGGCACATCAGCCCCCGAAAAACTACTGCTATAACCCGGTAACAAACTAGTTGAAAAACTCTCATATTCAACAAATAGCTGATATTCTTCGCCCGTAAAGGCACATCTAATTCATTTCCTTTCTGTCTCTCAATCAACAACTAAACAAAACGTAGAAACAGAAAATACAATTTTACCATGTTGCTTACACTTTTTATATATCGATCCAATGATCCAATTTTATTGAACTCTACGTCTACTTTTTCAAGAGTCATTAAAGTTATTTTTTAGATTTTCTGTTCTTTCCACCCGTTTCACTTTTCTTCTCCAATCACACTTAAGTAGAAGTGCGTGGTTTGAGTTCTAGAAAGGATGAGTCGAGTCATTTGTTTTCTCGACTTTGCATCCCGCTACGTTAGAGCTCAGCCACAGCCAACTTTGTAGTTAAGTTGAATTGGGAAAATGGGACTGGGGTTTACGAATTGAACGAGTTCAATTCTATCATACTTCTCCGTAGCCTTCTTAAATTAGCTTAACCATCTATACTTCTTACCATACAATGGCTAGATAACTATTAGTACGTAGTTTACATCTACACTTCTCTTCTTTCAAGTGCACCCTCAAGCACTTTCCATTATGTAATGCTAGCGTTCCCAAATAACGCTTTATATTTATTATTTTGGGGTAGCTTAATAACTTTTCTAATTATTCATGCTCTCATTTTAATATATTCTTATTTATCCTCAATTACGCCGTCGAAAATTGAACAGTAGCAAGAGTTAGTGCATGTTTCTTGACGAATTGGAGAATGCTGGGGTTATTCATTAGTTAGGGAATAGAAAATTTTGCTAGAATTCCCAACCATAAAGAATTCTATTGTGTGATGGTGAAAGTGGAAGAAATCTTACACAGCAGACTGCTTACGAAATGTGCCTTTCTTCAATTCGCCAATAGAAAATAATAAAATGATGCACTAGTATTTAAACAGATAATGCAGCAAGACACAAGCGATTCCACTCTACATGAATAGAAAAGAGCAACAGAAATAATGTTACACTACTATTCTATATATTAATTAGCAATAGTTGTAGATGTTAAGTAATACATAGAGCATTCATGGCCATCCACAACTACGCCTTATTATTACAATTTGGTATTCATCAAACTGATGTTCCCAACTATGTCGAAACAGATACAACTGAAAAGGCAATTGTGCTAAGTTTCGCTTTCATTCTACCCCACGAATATTAATAGTATTCTCCTAACATTAAATGATAACATTATTTTTTGGTTATTCTTTACGTTCCGTATACTTAGCAGCAAATAGCTAAGCTTGTATTGTATTTAATCAAAATTAATAATTATATGAGAAAAGCCGAACGATTTATTTGAAGAACGCGAAGTCGGTTACCCTTTCTTACTAGTGGGTTGGTTGGGAGCGACAAATGGTATTTTTCATTATAAACTTCTGCAAAACAATAAAATCCCTTTTTAGTATACTAAACTTCTACAAAAAATTTCTTGAAAAGGTACGTTACTTTAATTCAACACTTACCATGGGCAGAAGTCACTGCACACAGGGATGTGAGTGACTAAAGTTTATAACAATTAATTTTTTTGGGATAATTTTTGAAAATTTTGGTTGATTAGAGCTCTCACATATCAATGCTTCTTCTTCTTTCGTTTTTCTTTGACACTGATCATAGAGCAAATCCAATTGTTTGAATTGTGACTACTGCTTTTACTAATTGCAGTGCTGCGGACACTGCCTTCTCCAGGACCCTCACTTTTTCCACGACCACTGTGGATGTTTTGCGAGTCCATACTGAGTTGATTTTTGTTGACGTTTAGTTGACCGTTATTCACTGACGACTTTTGTGGAAGAAGGGGTTCCGAGATTGCTGCTCCCACTATTGAATTTGATTCCAATGGTGAGGACATCCGTTCAAAAAGAAACAATCCTTTCTTATGATGATTTATTTCTTCTTCAGCGGTAGTGACCGGTGGAGTAGTCAAAAAAATCATCAAATTCTCGTATGACTCGTCGGTACATTGTCCAAGTAAACCACCTCCCTCGTATTCTCCAGCTAATGTTGGGAAACCCATTGACATTGGGACTCGACTAGACATCTGAAATATAGCAACACAAATTAATAAAATTATACCAAAGAGAGAAAACTAATTTAACTATTTAACAAATAGAAAAATTAACTGATTATAAATTGATTGTACCATTGCATTTGCGTTTGTACTGCCCAATGCTGGAAAATCGCTCTCTGACTCTAACTGGTACTTTTTATCCTGAGCCAACGCACCGCTGCCAAACTCATCCTGAGCAGCCATGTCTTTGCTAAAATATAACATTAAAGTACTATTACAAAAACATTCAAATGTAATAATTTAATGACTTAATTTTTATTTCAAGTCTTAAGTAAAACCTGTCCAAAAAACAGTGGAGGAAAGGACATGATGATCCCTTCAGACAAGAGCCTTCTGCCCAATAGCGACAAGTAATTGTAATCAAGTCATGCGAAAATTTACAATCATTTCCACGTCGACATGACCCCTCAAGGAAATAATATTTACAAGGCCGAATCCTCGTCCTTTATACAATATCATACAATTACTCAAAACAAAATATACAACATTGTATGTAAAATAAAGAAGATGTGAAATCCACGTACCTGCGACGGTTCGCCTTGCTTTGTTTGCCAGACACAGAACTTTGGATTCCTCCAAAGCCTTGAAAATGGCCAAAATCTGTATCGTTTTCGTTCGATGTGCTCAAAGTATTGTAAGCAGCAATGCCCGATGTACCTCCCCCAGATGCGCACCCTCCAACCAAAAAGTCATAATCGCCCTCGTAGTCAGCAAACATATCGTCATAGTACTCACTCTGGTTATCAAGATAATCCAACTCCATTTCGCCTCCAACTGCTTTCTCTCCCTGTAAAAGAAAGATACATACCCGCAAATATTAAAAATAAGTACCTAAGCAAAAAACATTTATAATCATCAACAAGTTGAAAACCCACATGTCATTGCACAACATTAGACGAACAAAACTAGGCATTTATGATGTACATTTACAATATTTACTATGTATTTATTTACACTTTTCGGGCATGTAGGTATTTGCCTTTCTTAGGGGCACTCTGAAAATGTTTCATACAACATTTGTCCCGCCAAGTTGTTCGGCTTGGCTAGATCCCTTGTTGAGCTTCATTCTGCTCCTTACATACACCAAATACACACAATGCAATGCAAAATTGTGAGTAAGCTTTGTTATTGTGTTCCATCTCCATCCATGTGCATGCCAATTAGGTCATTGCGCATTTTATGTAAACAGGAAGGCTAAAAATCAATAATCTAACTGCAAAATATGATAGCTTATGTTTACTGTTCCACTTCCTGTACATGATTTTCAATTGGCCCTTATTAGCGTCATAAAAATTTACGTAACATTTCTATGCCGTTTACAGAAAAAAATTTGCTTTTGAGCTTTATATATATACGAACTTTCAGATTTGTCTCATTGTGTTGTATGAAAGGAGAGAAGTTAGCGCTCCCCTGGACAAGGTCGGAACACATATACGGTTGGTCTAGGCACAAGACTAACCACAATTTTTTTCCTGATTAAATTATCATCATGTTTAGAATATTTATTGCTTTTATGCATTACTTTTACTTTTGTCGCATTTGCTTTATCTTTAATTGATAATAAAATTATCAATTTATGACAAAATAAATGTTAGAGCAAACAATTATCTACAACAAATTCCAACTAGATTGCCAAATCGGGAAAGCAAAAAATTGAATTTGTGTAAAACCTTCATAAGTACTCAGAGGAAATACCATTTGAAAAACATTTTATCGAATTAGAGACTTTTTGTCACGTATGTGCATTCAATTGTATCTTTAATAATGCAAAAAAGTGATGTCCTTTTTGTATGATTTCACATTCTAGGCGTTCTACATGTAAGTTCTAGGCCTAGGGTAGCTTGGCGTACAGCATTGGCGTTGTTGGTGGTAGAGAAAAACAGAGTATTAATTGACAATTAAAAATCCCTAAAAACTTACTGTGTGCCAATTGGAAGATTTCAGTTGCAGACCACTGTCGTAATCGAAAATCGAGGTATTTAGAGGACTGTGATGATCTTGAGGCATCAAAGAAGATGGAAACAGTGGCTGACTAGGAAGATAACCTTCCCAATCAAAACCTCCCAGAAGATGCTCCGGATGATGATAGCTGAGCTCTCGCAAATCTTTTCCATTCATAGTTTGATTGCCTTTCTCGTTCTCCCGTCTAATTTTGAAGCGAACAGGAAAGTAAGAGTTGTCACATGATCGTTTTGACAGGAGACAATAGTCTTCATCCTAAAATACAAAGAAAACAAAAGTCAAGACCAAAAATCACAAATTATTAGCTTGACTTTGAATGTGGTGAAAGTGAAAACTTACATCCCCGTTGAAGGTTCGAAAGTGAGGAAGATGAGGGTTGATCTGGTGAGCACTAAGGCCAGAAGAGTTGATTGGGGATGAGTTTTGGTTACTAGAATTGTCACCATTGTGTGCACCTTCTGTGTAACCCTTGGCTTCTAAAGATCCAACAGTTCTGAAATGTGTTTTCCAACTGTTGAGTAAATCTTCGGGTGGAACTTGGATAAGTGGTTTTCCTTTGGGCTTACTACATGCGACAACGATCTCTAACTCGTCTTCTCCATCCAAATCATACTCACTTGGAATCCCTCCATTTTGTCCAAAAACATCTTCAGCTTCATTTTCTGAATTATCATTTCCCCACGCCACATCAGCAACAAAGAGGACAAAACCGGAAGAGGATTCCGAGTGATTCAACATGTTCAAACTTTTCTGAGTTTCTTCTTCAGACTCAGGAAAATCAACTTGGCGAATGATGTGATAATCCGATTCCGGAGGAGCAGTGCCAAAATATTCTCTCATCGAGTGCATGATTGTATGCTTGCCTTTCGGAGGGCTTGGTCTATTTCCTCCGATCACTAAACGATTCGATTTGTTCACATTCACTTGCTTCCTTCCATGTCGATACATAACATCATTTCTAACGCTTCCCTCCGAGTCATGCTTTTGCTGGTACTGCAGTTGATGTTGCATTGCCCTGAAGTCAAACAACTGATGGTGTGCGTCGTCCGATGGACTATGAGGATTGTTTGTTGGAGATCCCCAAGGATTGCTGCAACCTCCACCCACATTGATAACTGGAGTATTCTGTGAAGAAAATCCGATTACACCACCACGTTGAAGTCCTTCCACATCTTGTCCCCAAATCGCAGCAACTTTTTCATCAAACTTAGACAGAAACATCAACAAGGTGTCCATCTCTTCTTGAGGTTTAGTATCTTCACCTTCGCCTTCAGTACCAAAACCAATACCTCCTTGCAATTCGTTTTCTTCCTCCGAATCCTCGTGTCCATTTTGATCTGATTCTTTCACAGATACATTTACATACAAAGGCTCAGTTACATCCACTGAAGATACTACATCGGCATTATTTCCTGATGCCAACTCACGTGAAGTTTGATTTTCATCATCCCACTGACTCAGATTAGATTTCCACTCTTGGTACTGACAAAATGAGGATTTATAGTCGCTTTCGGACAACGTTCCCAAAGGAAAAGGCCTTTTGGTTATAGAAGCATCCGTAGAAGTAATTTCGGCAGTTTTTGGCGACTTTTCGATGCTTTGAACAATTGGTGAGGTAGAGATGCGGTGATTGACAGAAGAAGAGATAAGATTGGGTGCAGCTGATGGAGAGGATCCCACCGCAGAGAATGATACGCCATTCAATATGTTATCGTACTCGCCGTCCTTTCCTATTTCATGATTGTGGTCCGAAATAGAATTGCAAACATTGTTCCAGAAATAATTGCATCTAGATGGGCTCATGTTGTTATTGTTGTTGTTGATGGCATTGTTGAGAGAAACCGAAGTAGTATCCGGTTGATCGGACGAATTTTTCATCCAACCTCCTTCTCCACTCCAATTTTCCTTTTCCTCTTCCTCCTGTAAAATTTATGCATATAACACATTAAATCACACACTCTAAGAGAACAGAAACTGTGACACTGTGAGAGAGTTGTGAATGAGATTTACCTGGAAGATATCGCTGCCTTTTGGATTGAACAGAATAAGTTTGCTGAGAGGAATAGGGTGAACGCCGCTATTGTTGTTATTGGGTTCGATACCATTGAAAAAGTATTGTGAGGGGGTTGAATTTAGAGATTCGCATTTCCGGAGCCAAATCGAGTCGGTGGTACTTCCATTGTTCAAATTTGCGTCAATTCCGCCCGTGGATAACGAAAATGGTGTAAAAGACTTTGGAAGGCTACTCATTTTGTTATTTTCGTAAGCTTCCAAACCTATAACACACATTAAAAATCAATTTCAGTTTCTCAAAGATAACATTATTTCAACAAAATCGTTTTATTTGATAGTTGCATACCCAAATTATATTGTCTGAACACAGAACATTCTGCTTCGTTTAGCCAAAAGCGACCTGGAACATTAGGATCTTCAGATTTGTCTTCTACAAAACAGTGATTCCTGTAATGTAGAGTTTCTCCGTCTTGATTTTGCGCCGAAAATCTTGAATTTAGATCAGAATATTTCTGCAAGCGATTAATAGTTGTTGCTTTGTCTATTGTAATAGAATTATTGGGTTCCAGAAGAAGGTCCCCAGAAGGCTCAAATATCATTCTTCCATATTATAATTTGAATCAGTCCACTCCGTCTTAAACCCAGCATATACAGTGACTGACGGAACACTTTTTTACATCCAATTGCAGCTCCAAACAGTTTAAAGAAAATGAAACAGATAGTTTGCTGGGAGTTGAAAGTGGTACTACTGAGGATCCAGTTTCATTAAATAAGATACTATTCTGGAGGTTAAGTAAATAATATTTTTGATACCAGACTACGTTACGACTGGCCAAGATCACAGACTTATGAAACTGCAGTGCAGAGTGCAGTAAATTGTTGACACTTGAAGAACCAAGGTACGGTAGGTAAAACCAGATTAGTTGCTCATTGCCGACTGTAGCAGAGCCAGCATCTCGAAGTACATTTTTCCCTTTTCATCAACTAACGATTATTAACTCGACTTTTGTGTATTCAAAATAACGGTAGATTACATAACGAATATCTTTTCAGTATTGTGTTTTAGCGGCCTAGAAACAAAATCATGAAATGCAATTAAATATTTTCACTTTTTCACACCATTTACTGTACGCATTCTGTTTAATCTTTATTTTTTACACACCTGTTGGCGCAAAAGCACATTACAACGACTTCAAATGGAGATAGTCTTCCTTCTGAGAGTGAGAATACACGGACCTCATCCTTTCTCAGACTCTCAAAAATATTTTGCTCTAGTTGTTTAGAGTAGCTGAAGACTGGGTGGTGAATGCAGATGAACTGGCGCAATATACTATCCTTATAGAATTTTTTACGGAATTCTTTGTGATTAATCAGTGGTCGCTTTCCGTTCTCAATTTGCCAGGGGACGATGATTTCTTTGAGAGAGGTGAGCTGGATTCCAAAAGTGGATCAATCCAGCAAGAAGCCATTTAACGCGGAGCTACTCACCTCTCCCTCTGAAACTCCCGTCCACTCTTCTAATTCAGAATTTTGCTGGTACTGGAAACATTCAAGTTTTCACTGTTTGCTAACCATTGCCTTCTTTTTATTCCTGTTTTGTTGTCTTCTTTAATAATAAGACTGTGAAGTGTGAAGTACGATGAGTTACGAGATAAAGGTATTAGGCGGTTACTAAAGCTTGAGTTGTTATGCTGAGACAGGTATCCTAAAAATAATAAAAAACACTTGTAAAATGGAGTTATTTGTTTAAACTTTAAATGTAGCAAATGTAGCAAAAACTTACTGTTATGAGCTTTGGCTTTTAGTTGTAGTAAAATGTAGATGTGCGAAGGTATGTGAATTGCGGTCTCATCATCAAATTAATCAGCCATGGATGAAAATGGAATACTCAAGTCTTGTAAGGCATGGCACGTGGATAAAACGAAGAGGGTTGGCCTTACAAGGCCCCACACCCAATTAATCTCTATGATTAAATATATATTCCAAAAAATGTTTCTATTTTCTGGTCTTTATACAAAGACACATCACCAAAAAAAATCCTTCTGTCAAACTTATTATATTATATCGGAAGACTGAAGCCACAACACTATACTAAAACTACCATTTATGTAAATCTGGTCAGGTAATTTCAAACAAATAAATGTCTTAAAGATACTATCACACTGCCGATCAATCTGCAGACAAAAACTTCAACTTCACTCAAACCAATAACACAAAACTTGAAATAACTGCAGTGAGTCGGATGTCATCCAACACAGATCTACAGTTTACTTAATTGGGTTGCAAATTAACTGAAAATAACCTAATTCGTTCGCAGTTGCACATTGATCCTTGACTATTTGACTTGATCGTTGTTAGGTTTTCCGCTGTTGGATTTGTGGCAGTCAAATAATTCTTCGACGACAGAATTTCAAGCGAACGTTGACCAAGCTGGAACCTCTATGTAATTAAAGTAATATAAAATTAATCAATATCAATTATGTCAATTAAAATTAAAAACATTTTTATACGGTACATATATTATATACAAAAAGTCTTAAGTTTAGTGTATCCCAAAGTCTATCTATTCTAAATGGACATAAAATAAAATAAAATCTGCCTATTCTGTAATGAAGCACAATTCACAAATTGAGCTTCATATATATTAATCGCTTATTAAGTATCACGTACAGATCGCGGATTAATACTTTTGTGAAAATGATCTAAGAATTACTATTAATTACCGTAAAGAAAAAGTTGATAGTTGAACAAAGCAAACAGCAAAGAAGATTTCTGATTATTAATCAGTGATGAAGACGGAACAGAACAGGGAGTAGTTGGTAGTAGTAAGGTCAAAAGAATAGTACGAAAGATTTTCAGATTTCAGTGTCTGAAATTCATTTATTCAAAGCTGATCAATCCAAAGATGCTGAAGAGTAAATAAAGTACGGGTATAATTAGATAACGGTAACTACAGTGGAAACACTTATATTTTACTTGATGTATTATGTAAGATCACAAAAATTATTTTACTGTATATTTCTATTCTCAAT
Source organism: Pogonognathellus longicornis (assembly GCA_034694085.1). Taxonomy (NCBI): domain Eukaryota; kingdom Metazoa; phylum Arthropoda; class Collembola; order Entomobryomorpha; family Tomoceridae; genus Pogonognathellus; species Pogonognathellus longicornis. The sequence goes on from JAQFYB010001094.1 coordinate 29,068, forward strand.
TCTTTAGTTCTATAACAAAAATTTATGCAATAAATGTTACTCAATGTTATTTAGATTATTGATCGATCACAGATCCTAGCTTTTGTGGTAAAACAATAAACAAGCTTATATATATATGATGATATATGCCGAGGGAAAAAATAGGAAAGTCACTCAGTGGCAACTGCAAGTGTAAATCAATTATATGTTAACTTTAAGTGAGAATATTATAATATATTCATTAAACTGTGGCCATTAATTCGTATTTACACACAGGCAACTGATGAGACTATACAATTAAACACAACCACAAACAAAACAAAAAACGAATTATTTTCAATCACTTTATCAAAATAGACACTGTACTGACGCACAAGTCACGAAACACAATTACAACACTTCACGCACTTATGACTGCCGCCCCCACACCACAAATACCATTTAACTAAATAGATACGGAAACCTAAACAAGTCTCGTTGTATGTAAATTATTTGAATTTGTGTAAATCAGTGTATAGGACACAAAGAAATCAATAACAATGAGTATCTCTCAAAACGCGATAGTAAATCAAAAATTCAAACACATTTGAACTAAAATATATCTAGAATTTATGCGTTCAAAATGATCTTTGCATCCAACTTTGAACTTAAAGTTGTTTTATATTATTATTGCTCAGATTATAATTATCATTGACTAATGGAGGTCTTTGGGTGTATAACAATTTATTCAGGCATTTGGTATGGGGAGCATTATAATTTATTAACGTTGAATGTTGATGTCAGCGTCAAGCGTGGGTGGTTTGTAATTTTTAATGTTAATTTTAGCTTATATCGTTCAGTTGCTGTACCTGGAAAGTTTGGTAACAACTCTTTCCTGAAACCAAACTATAAAATAACTATAAACTGATCAAGTGATCAACTTCCACTAATATTATGTAATAGGCTAACAAAACAACCACTTTAACATTTAAGGCAATTTGACCACAATTTTAACGTTTTTTGACTAATTATCGTGAGCTGAATTTTTTGCACGTAAACTGACTTACTTAATGATAAATTATGAAAGATTTGATCTAGATCATCGATCGTGGAAATGTGAAGTCATGAGTTGTTGTTGGAAAAGTGAACAACAATCAACCATCAACACAGAAATTAGTTGGGTTTCTAATTTCCACAAACTGATGCAAATGGCATTTAAAAGCTACGTTTAGCTTTAGCTGACTAACCCGAAACACGAACAACTACTTGACTTAATTAATTATGAATAAGTTTAATTTAACTACTAAGAAGAATAAAAATTACGTCGTGATTCTTTGGATCGTGTTGTGCTGAAGACCAAAGACAGACAACAGAAGACCTGGTTTTCTGTTTCGCGTTGATTGAGTTGAATCCGATCTTGGTTTTTGGAGGATGGTCGTCAATGATTGTTGGTGGGAACTCAGGAACGGAAGTCGAAAAGTCGATTTTTAGTCGAGTCGCAAAGCTCGCAAGTCGCAGTCGTCGCAGCAGGAAGATCACAACCAAGAACGAATAGAAAGATGATATTTTTATTATTTATACACTCTATGTCACGTGACATACACATAGCAAACACATATACCTACATTATACGTGTACTTTTACACATTTAATATGTATGTATATCTTTCTGTATAAAAATATATGTAATTATATTATATCCTATAGCCATATAATGCGTATGTACATTATTTATATACTTTGCTGTATACTATATTTCAATGACGCTATATTATAATATACAGGGTGTGTCAGATTCTGTTAGTAAATACAAAATTCACACGGCCATCCAGCTCAATCAGTGCAGTATTATTAGTGCAGCCCTGGGGGGCAATTGCCCCTCTCCCTAAATCTGTGAAAAAGAGGTTATTTTAACAAAAAAGTTAAATAAAATCGATAAATTTGTATTAAAAATGTTTTGTATTTTATGTTTATTTTTGCCCAAATTTACTCTTTTTCGTGCTTTGCATACAACATAAATATATACCTCATGTTTTGAGTTTGCCCCCCCTCCCCGAAACCAAATCCTGGGTACGCCTATGTACGTAATACACTTCTTTCGCTTGTATGCGATGTAATAAAATATAATAGCGGTGTTGGTAATAATATTACCCATAATTCATAGTCCGAATTCCGAAACATTTATTTTCATGAATTGACCATGCAGAACCCGATTAGTATGTAGATGTATTTTTTATTTCATGATCGTGCTGAATATCCGTCTCGAACGGGCAAACAATCCTCAAAATGTCCTTTTGTTTTGTAAAAACCATCTTAGAGTACTTTGGACACTTTGGAGTATGACAGCAGAAGTAAAGGTCGAGTTAAAAATAGGGTCAATCGGACAACTGCATGTAAAGAATTAAGCAGGATTTGCTCCTTTATATGATGAAGCTTAATGATTTGCCAGTCTGTCAGTATTGAATAAACAAAAAAATGAAAACATGACAAGCCACAACAAAATGTGTTGAAAACAGAACCGAAAAGCTGACCCTACTTTTTTAACTATTTGGCAATAATAGTTGACTTTGGTTTGCAGGCGGAGAATTACTTTAATTAAAAACAACAAAATATATGAACGACTTCAATTGGTTATCAATTTAACAAACAATGCGTTAATTTAATTGCAATTTCACTTTATGGATGTCTCGCAATAACATTTTAGTATAACCCTAGCTTATTATAAATAATATTATTGACGAGAATCCGGCCGCAGCATGACAGTTTGACACGAAATAAAACAATAAATATTTTAACACCATTACTGATACTGACACAGCTAATATCAAATTAAACATAATAATCAATTTACTTTTTGTAAAAACTTGTATTATATCATTATTGTCTAACCTGACGTGAAAGGGAATTTACCTGATTTCTGAATTTGAGCTTCAACTGTATGATCCAACAAACGCGTTTAGGCACATACATTCATAAACAACGAGATTAAGATTAACCATTTAATTACTACGTATAACATATAATAGGCATCAATATTATTTTATGTTATAATAATTATTATTACACTTATCAAAAGCTTTTCAAAGTGATTCGGATATTTGGTATAATTATTTTTGAGTTCTTATGAGCTATGGTTTTGATACTACTTAAAAAACACATTTGGCCTACATCATATACACTTTTGGAATGACAATGACAACAACAAAGTGCAGGTATCTATTTTTTTTTACCTAAACATTAATTATAAATAGGTAGCACATAATATTTGTTTTTCATAAGCATGTATTTAGTTTATTAAGCTACAATAAAAATATAATAAATGTGGAGGAGAAAGACTGATCAGTAACAATTTAACTTACTGGAACAAATAATCAGATAAGCACCCGTCGTATAGTTTACGATTTGAGGTGTTGTCTTCACAAGATAGAGCAAGTTTTAAAGAACCGTTCAACTTTCTCCACACATATATTTTTAATTTGTGTAGCAAAATTGGTGTTACTTAATCATTACAGCAAATAATATTATTATTACAATAGAGGTTGTGGTATCTGACAGGGTAATAAACTAACCCAACAAAATCTTGACCTTTGATTCAAAATGAGTGTAGGATTTTATACATTATAATAATATTACTCTTATCCTAGTCTTGTATTTTAATGCACAACACATTTGTTCAATAATTTTCTTCATAATTTCCCAACGATGTCTGCTTCTGCTAAATGATACGCCTTTTCATTGCTAACAACAGGTCGGATCAACAAATCGAGTGATTTCTCGTTATGATATTGTGAATGAATTATAGCATCAAATCAAAGTCATCGGCATTTTTCATAAGCTTAAGATTGTTATCAACAATTTGAAGCAGTTCAGGAGGACTAGGAACTCGACCAGTTTGTATCTTCGACCACACCGGCACATCTAAATTGTAAACGAAAGAAAAGTTTTAAACGATTGCCACAAAAAACCTCGAATAATAAGCTAATGAAAAGTTCATGAAAAGTACTACTTATAACTACGTATAAGAAACACATACCGTTAAAGTATATTTCGAAGGCTCCTGTAGATAATAGTGTTGTTTCTACAAAATTGAGGAGAAAGAAAATCATAAGAGATGCGTAGATTTTATTTTGACTGATCCAAGTCCAGCTACTGTGCCCAATGTGGCCAACACCGATATATTCCATAGGATTGATTCCCATGAAAATGCAACCTAATGAAAATAAACAAGTGTTAACAATTTTACATATAAGGTTAACAATGCAATTCGCAACAATAAAACACAGATTTTCAATTAAATAAAGTATGTAGAGTAGAGATTGAATAAATGTGATGATACCTAACAGCAAAAACTTTACAACTGAGACAATACGCGCGATGACGGTGTTAATGAAAGGGGGAGGGAAATTAGCTCCTTCAACTATCACTTCCGGATGACGCTGCTGAATCATGGACGAGAATTGCTGAAAGGCCTGACTGTACCCTCACGAAGAGCTATAGTAAAAAAAGTATTGAGAATTTATGAGAATTAGTTCATTGTAACCTTTTCATCACTTATGTATAAATGAAATCTACTGTGTGTCTATATATTACAGTCATTTTCCTGGCAACTTAAATGATTTCATTATACATACAACCTTTAATTAAAATTAAGGTTTGGTTTGATAGTTTGATTTATAATCATATTTTTAACGTATTCATTCATTTATAGTTATTACCAGAATAGAAATTTAATGGCTGGTCCACCAAATTTAGCTGAGGACAATTTTGAGCCAGCTATTGGCAGTTTGTCATCGTACTGACTTCCAGGGAACCCAGATTTGTCCTCTGAATCTGACATGCGATACCCCTCGGATACTCTCTGAGTTGACTTTGTTGAAGGAGTACTTTGTATCTGGTTCAGGAACAGGTCCTTAATCGTAAAAATGCAAGCCAGTAAAAAAATGTAGTGCCATGATTTTAACTGCACTGGAGACCTTGGCATAGCATCCGCCATAGCTCCTGAGTATCTATACAGATACCTATGGACAAAAATAGAAAATTCGAGGTATTAAAAATATAATACATCTTTCTTTAATACATGATAATTGAGGCTGAGACACATTTTTTAAATAAAATCAAAAATGATACATATAATATGTAATACTAATCAATACTTTATTCACTTACTATTTTGAATATCGATTAGCTCCAATACCAGTGACTGGAGTTTAATTTCTGATTTTTGGCCTTTTCAAGTCAGAAATGCAGTCCCCAGAGTGGACTGTTTCCTGTAACCCCCTCCTTTCCCCAGAAACTAAGATTCAGCAACTTTTAACTTTGATTGTTTCAATATTTGCAATATTCACAAACAAACAAATAAATAATAGTTCAAACTGAAAGACCCTTTTTGGCCTTGTTAGCTTTGTGGTTTGTTTACAGTTTTCACTTTTTAGACAGTCATCATTTTCGTTGATTCAAGTGGCTATTAATTTGTTAACGGAGATTTGTTCCAAGAAGGGAGCCGAAAACCGTTCGAGTTGTAGAAAATACTAGAAGAAGGCCACAATCCAATGATTAGAGAAACCCGAAGACCCATCAAGAAAGATATCCGAAAAAATTCCCCATTCTTAAACTAATTACAGCTGTAAATCTTTATAAAAATGTCAACATTACATTCTTTTAATTCCTGATGCAAATTTTTATGAAATAGAAAGTTAAATTAAAATTTTCCTTCCGAAATGTCATATAATATGTTTAAGCACCTTGGTTTTATCTTTACTAATATGTAACCAAGTTTCACGAAAGGTACAAATTGAATATTGCTTATTTTTTCCTATAAATCATCTTAAATTTGCTGGTTTTTAGACAGCAACGAGTGCCGAATGACTAAAAAGTAGTTGAGTATTAATTGCTTTTGAAGTTGCAGAATTATTAACTTAATATTTGACGTATTTTTTCTGCTATTCTATATTACTATTGTCGGATAGTTAAGATCCTATTTTCTGGATGTCGGCTGTACTAGAGGGGCATTGTCCTCGTCATGGTTTGGATTTTCCATTCGGTAGAACATGTGACACGAATCTTTATTAGTAAAATTAAATATTATTTTTTGTACTTCAATAGGATAAACGTACCTAGATGGCGATCTGACTTTCACAAAAGTTGGATGATTCTTCCTTGATTGTTTCTCAATTGATTAATTGTGCATTTGTATTTTTAACACACAATCAACGTTCAATGTTATACAAACTTGGATTATTGGATTTGATATCATGATCTTGCCATTTATTAATCATTCTCCCATGTCCAGCACAACAATGTTGTTTTAAATTACTTAAATTAGCAGCAATCATTAATCATTAACTAAATATCAGAAAATCAAATTAGATTTAGAATATAATTTAGAATATAATTAAAGTTCATTTAAAATGTGCTTTTAGAAGAATAATTCATGTGCATGTGCATGTCACTTTATGTGACCGACTGTTTATTGTTTATGCACAATTTTGCAAAATGAATATTATGCTTTTTACTTTCTTTTACTTTCACAATCTTTCTCACTTACGAAATACTTTCTAAAGCATAATTAATTTACATAATATGCTTCAATCGCAATGCCAGAATAATAACCACAGAATAAAGGTTGACAAAGACTCAAACACACACTATACTGGTAAGATACTTTAAAAAACTTACAATTAAATAGGTGCACAACAATAAATCATTAAACTCTTGTTTGTACATACAATGTACATTCATAATGAAAGTGGGGGAAAGCAGTGAAAGTAAGTGAAAACACAATATTAGTTTCGGGTGGGTGGCCTGCGGATTTTTGAATGGGTCACAACAATAACAATTTGGATGAATTGTAATAATGTCATGTATCAGAGGCGCACCCAGGTCACATATTTGGGGGGAGGCTAGAGCACAGAATTAACCTATTTTTTGGCATTTTGAGAGAGATATAATTGTATCTAGAGTATAAACCAAATTTTTTGAAGGGGATTCAGCGCTCTAAGCTCCCTAAATAAGTCGCTGTCATGTATAAATGCATAATATTATAGCATTAGTCAGCTTACTGGTTTTTCCCTACTCACACGTAACAGACACTATTCATTTCATCATCACATTAAGTAGAGATAAGAACCCGCAGCAAGATCATTAAGACGCTAACATAAAGCGTGACAATGATATACTGCATGTAAATGATTGCAAGAACTTTTATAAAGGCGTCTGTAATACCTTCACCCAGAAGAGATCAAGAGATCTCTTTTGTATTCTGAACATCTCAACGTATCATTGTGTCACAATATTAGTATCTAAGCATGATCATGAATGAGTCGATGAAATCCAATTTTGTGATCTAAGTATACCTACACGATTCGATTAAGATTACGACGGCGGAAATATGATCTGGTCGATATAGTGTGACGTACTAATTAGGTATACAGTCTAGTCACGAGTTGGTGAAATCGGAGTTAGATTAAACAAAAGCGAATTGGACTTCCGAATCTGAGCATTGCTATTGCTAACATTTTCGGCGGATTGCATTGTGAAAAAGTAAAGAGCTGGAGAAGGGAATACGCATGCTAAGGTGAAAGGGACAAGTAAAAGGTGGAGAAAACTCCTCGGACTTCACACATTCACCTTCCCTTATAGTTCCCATCCAGAATCCAGAATCAAACAGTAAAAAATATGAGTCAGGTCCACCAACACTACCCCGACTTTGCTCAGCCACGCCACAAAATAAACAAATGTTGTACAAACATTATTTGTGTACAACCAGAACCAGTGTAGCTACAGACATTCATACGTAAAGAACATACAACACACACATAAGCTAAAGCTAAGATATCATTGTGTACGAGGCAGGCTATGTGTTAGTAGTACCTACACACAGATGATGATTTTTTATGTGAACTGCTGATATAGAGGCTAATGGTATGCTATCATAGCCCGGCGCACACCCACTTATATTAGTGTGAGTGTGCAAGTGTGTGTGACCACCCCACTAAAAATGTAGTTAAAGTGGGGTGTGAGTGTGTTGGCTGAACCACTATAAACTTTTAGTGTGGTGTGAGTGTGTTGACTTAACCTCCAGAAACATTT
>JAQFYB010001095.1:0-37113 GCA_034694085.1 Pogonognathellus longicornis
TACGCTAAACCATGCTTAAAACTATTAAAATAAGCAAATAAATTAACTAGCACCTTTAGATTATTTATGCTAACAACTCATTGATGATACCAACATGGATAAGCTTCATAAAGAACACAATTTCCTTACGTCATTGCTTATCCATGGTGTCTTGAGTTAGTCTTCTTGATGATGAAACAGGAAACAAAGTTAAAGGTTTAAAAAAACACACACGAAGTAAATCTAACCAACATGACATGGAGGCTTATCTAACCGAAATGGAGGCTTATCTAACCGACATGGAGGCTTATTTAACCGACATGGAGGCTTATTTAACCGACATGGAGGCTTATCTTACCGACATGGAGGCTTATCTAACCGAAATCTGAGTGGGTGGGTTATCTGAGCACTCTAGAGGGTTATTAGTTTTAACTTTTTAGAAAAACTAAAACCACATTATGAAAGAGCAAGAATCTAGCTTTCTGTAAAAAGACACACGTAGTGTGCAGTGCCGCCTTAAGTTACTAATGTCTACTAATGCTTTTGAGATGCTTTAATTGCGCAAACGATCTTAAATGGCAGTTAAAACGTACTTCAAAATTGGCAGCAAAAATATAGTATTGAACAATACCATGCTTTTCCTGTAAATTTTGATGCTAGGGAGCTTGCATGTATGACGTCTGCAATCTTGGACCTTTTTAGACCCCCCCCCCCTCCCCTGTTTGTCTGCAAAGTCAAAATCATAGACCCCTCCCCCTTCACAGACGTCGAGATATAGCAAAATTTAATACTATTAAACATCATATGTATTAAGGTTAATTAAGGTCTAATTCCATTCTTGTTTACGTTGAAACCAATCTTGAAATAATTTATTGTTGTCCATGTTTATAACCATTATTTTTTCGATGGCAATATGGCAATTGAGAAATTAATTGAAAATATTTAGTAACTGTGGTAGAGGTAGATGAAACTTCGCTAAACTATCACATGAACAAAAAGTACATTATGCAAGAAATACTAAAAGCGACCTCAATTATTTAATATTCGCAGTTTCTTTGTGTTTCCCGGAATGCATTTATTTTGACTAAAAATGTATTCATTGGTTTGACGAAAGCTAGACGAAGCAGGTCACTGTTCTATTAAAGAAAGATACGTTCATCTTTCATCATTGTATGGAATATAATTGCGCGCAGCGCGAAAAATTGAGTTAATTGGATTCTAAAATCAGTCTTAAATGCATTAAATTCGCGCGTAGCTCAAAATGATTTTACAGTCTTGTTGCAGACTCCATAAAAGTCGAAACCCGAGGGGGGGGGGCTCCCCCTTCTATTTTTGTCATGTTTTCGAGGAACCCTTCCTCCCCTAAAGTGCAGACGCCATTTATGCACGCCCGTTACATATAAACCAACATTGGAGTATGTGTAATAGTAATAAGTTAATATTTAGTTTTGTGTGACATCGAATGTGTACATTTTTAAAGTTAAAAGTCGACAATATGTTTTAATGATTATGCAATAAATGTAGTTATTACAAGAGCATTCCTGTACAGGTAATTATTTGTAGATGTGTGACCGTCAGACTATACTATGACTCATTGTCCTTCTCATGTATATTAGCTAAATGTAAACACAAAATAAATGAACTCCACGTATCTTCACACTATTCAAATTCCATCCACTACCTGTGGGTAACAGGTAAAACTCATTACCATGTCTACATGAGATTCGGCACGCACAGTTGATGCCTATAAATAGTAACTTAAGCATATTTTATTGTAAACAGGAATCGTTGAGCAGTACAGATACAAACGTTTCAAACGTTCATTGACAAAGAGAAATTATTAAGTTACTTTTTATTACATCACGAGAACTTATAACGTGCTTTAGAAGCAACGAAAGACTTAAATATGGCAATCTCATCCTGACAACTCTTTTCCCAAGCTATCTCAATGGCAAGATACAACTGCAAAGGTCAATTAACATGCCAGTCATGCCATATTAAGTCAGTCTGCTCATTATTTTGACATCTTTTACCTCCACATAAGATGATAATACAGATCAGAGTAAATATTTCGCATACGTGTTTTAGAGCCTACGTGATCTGTATCGAGTAAGTAGGTCCGTTGTCTTTGTTGTGTGAGTACAGCAACATGATCCTGTGCAATAAAATCTATAATTGTAGGGTGAAACTTTTTGGGGTAAAGAATTAGATACTACACATTCACGTCGTACACATATATACACATAAATATACAGTAACCCACGTACAGATAGAAATAGTATCGGTATGTATTACATGTAAGTATATAACATAGCAACAGTGCAAGTGTTTGCGGTGATTCCCTAACCTTCGCCCTCTTGCATTATATTGTATACATACCTACTTGATACATTTCCCAAAGCTCAAAAATAGTATTAGAGTGTAAGAAAACAGTAAATTGATGTTATATGTTAAATAGATAAAAGCAGCAGCATATAGTTATTTGTTAACATTTCCTTTCAGTATCAAGTTCGCCATGCAATCAAGCGCGAAAACTATTGAGTAAAACTAACCACCTATTAATGTATTTTATATTACTGAATAGATGCTTAAAGTATAGGTAGCAAATTGCAAGTATCTAATATACTGTAGATATGTAGGCATATAAATTTTTCTGAATGGCAGACTAAATAAGAAACAGAATTTTCTTTCTGATTTATAAACGCTTATTTCTATAGAATTTAAAAAAAAATGATTACAAATCATGACACGTTTGTAGTTGCAATATTCAAAACAAGTTAAAAAACTGACTGAAGGAATGACTCATGGGTCTTTCTATTCATACTAAATCTATTACGCTACATTACATAGCACAATGATAGTAAGACATGAGGAATGAGTTTATAACTGGAGGCTGTAGTTGAGTGAATGCAATGAAATTCCAAGACGATGTTGCACTATACTCTTGAAAACCACATTGATATTTTCTATTAAGTTCCTCCATAGTTTGTGTGTGTGACTGTATAACCTTTGTTTCTACATAGGTAAAGTTATAGTTGGTAAAACGGAAACTATTATGCATATTTATTTACTTGAGGTAACTCATGGTGTGATTATTATATTTTATGGGCTTTCATGTATGCTTGAATGGGTCTTTCCTAATTAGTATACGCATATAGGTATTTCTTTACACACTATATGGGGTCATTCCTTTCCTTTGTATTTTAGTAACCTATATGCATAAAGAATATAATAAATTCTTAAGAATGTTCCGACACTCTGGGAAATCTTCTTGAGGGTTACGTCAGTCAGAGTTTGCACACTATATATGTGAAATCATTACATGTGTAACTGAGTGCTACTAATTGTATAGGATGTAAAATTGTAAATACTGTACAATTCCAATTGTAAGGAATATAGTTACTACGTCCAGCAGCGAAGGAGGAAACGTATTGTATAAATGGATTAGGATTATTAATGTAAATATGAAGTAAGGATTATGGGATGAATAATGTTCATGTATAATAAACCATTGTAAAACGGGTATAGTAAAGTTGTGGAGACATGTAGGAACTTTTTTCCCTTGGAGTAATTGCCCTACCCTGTATACGCTCTTGACTAAATTGTTGTCAACAATTTTTGTCATCATTTTTGACATGTATTGCCCTCCCATAGTGTCAATTGCTTTTATATTGTATATTTCCTTGCCTTTGGGGTAATTGCCCCACCCTGTATACGCCCTTGACCTAATTGTTGTCATTGTTGATATGTATTGCCTTCATATTGTATATTTCCTTGCCTTTGGGATAATTGCCCCCACACTGTATGCGCCCTTGACATCATTGTTGTCATTGTTGACATGTATTGCCTTCATATTGTATATTTCCTTGTCCTGGGGGTCATTGCCCCCACCCCCACACTGTATACGCCCTAGACCAAATTGTTGCCAACAATTGTTATCATCATTGTTGACATGTATTGCCCTCCGATATTGTCAATTGCCTTTCTTTTGTATATTTCTGTGCCCCAGGTGCAACTGCCCCCACCCTGTATACGCCCTTGATTGTCCAAATTGTTGTCATAATTATTGACATCTTTGTTGACACCTCCAGATAACCTATGGGAACTATAAACCAATTTGGTCCATCTGTCATTGAGTTAGGACATTACTAACAATAAGAAGTGGCTCCACCACTTGAAGGTATAAAAGGGGAATTACCTCAGAGCAGAGACAGTCACTCTCACGCAGTCACTCAGACGGGAAACCTATGCCCAATTACTCTCTGAACTCTGAAGTAATAACTCTGAGTAAGAATACAGTTTTGCACATAGGGGAAACGCTATTCAGTCGTAGAATAAATATTATCGTTATTAATTAACCCTTCAACACAGTCTATCATCGTACACCTTAATCAGTATCACGCACAGACGCACGACATCTCATTCACTTAGACGAGAACGAGCTAGTTACTTTTTATTAGAAAAGAATTATCCCAAAGAACCGAGATCGCAATTGTTTGTTAGTTGGCACAGTTCTGGACCATACGCCAGTTATTCATGTGAAACCAATTCCAACCAGTACTTTCTCAAGACTATCAACCTAATAGCTAGAATAACCCAACAATAGTCTTTACACGATCCAGCGAACACTTAAATCATAATTATGGCACTACCATCTTCTTACACATTCATACTAGAGTTGTCTTTATACTGTAAGTTATAATTAAGAGATACTTAATTTGCGCTTTATACAAAATCTACTGAAAAGGAAAGGCGCTCATAATAAATACATACATTATAATATTACCATTATTACATACACATTTTACACACCTATGTAAAATACCTGTCATTAGTCATTTCATTACTGATGAACTTTGAATAATATATACACCGTACAATATACCTAATGATTTACAGCGAATTTCCCATGACATACAATTGAAATAATAAATATGTGGGACACTATATAGAATGTTGGTGTTTTAAATTGTATACTAAGAATCTACATAGCTCTCATAGCTCCTAAATCATTATAACACATTGAGAATGAGATTAGATTTGACACATAAAAATTTATACTGTATTCTTTCTACAATTAGAATAAACGCCAATATCTTTTGAAAGCATATTATAGAGATGTTGCTGTTAGGATTTTCGTTATCATTGCAATTTGTTGTTATTATTCTCCCCTAAAGTTAATCATAGCTCATAGCCAATGGTTGATCTCGTATAGCTAATTATTTTAATGCATAGAAGAACCGAAAGCATTGTAGCATTACACTTTAAACCCCATCATAAAATAGCAGCAAGACGGAACCATAGGAAAATGTTAGGTAAAATCCTAATACTATTATGGGTAAATGTGAATTGAAGTGCCTACATACAATGATGATGTAGTGATTATGCGATGTCCTGTAAACTGTGGAGTGAGTAATTGAAGATTACGACTAATCAGAGAATTAAGAATGCTACAAAGAGTGACGTGCACTTGGGTCGCACATAGATTTACCTAGCTAGAAGAGTGTTAGATGGGAATAATGGAGAGACGATTGAGCATATGACATAAAACACATGGTTGAATGCATGAACAGCATGTCGTGGTATGGTGGTTGCGTTGGTGTTGTGTCTTGTCTGTGCTTCGTGTACAGACAACAGACAATAATATATAAAGGGTAAAACAGTTCCCCACAGCATTCATTCCTAACTCAGAGTAGACACAGCATCAAACATTTCTCTTGTAATCTCGCATTACTCCAGGAATATTGCATGTAAATGTTACAATTCTGTGTCACATTTTAGTCAATGCAACTTATTTGATAATCACACATTAACTTTACGAAACAGTATCTTGTATTCGTACAGATACATATTTTAGAAAACCATAAGCAAATATTTCAATTCAGTGATTGAGGGTTTCAAAAAAGTGCAAATCGTTATTCACTTTTAGAACAGATTTTTGTATTCTCCTTTACTTCGACCCTTCACTGGCTTCTGGTTTGTCCCAGTGAAATTCTATTTGTCTCAAAAACAACGTCAAGGTTAATAGACAATTTTTTCTAGTCTAGATTTTCTCATTTGGAAATTAAAAAGAAATACAGAAAGTACGAGGAAGTAAAGTTTGTCTATACTTATTTCACTCGTTACCTACTTTGAGGTTTATAAAACTGTAGGGAAAGTGATACAATAAAGTTGTTTACATTTTTTCCTCACAAGGTATCAACACCACACATTTATTTGAAGTGTCTATACACATACACGATCAGAAAAATTTAGTTGAAGATTGAAACTTTTATGAAAATTCCTTGCATTCACAATGAATAAGTTTTTGGCAGCTTCATGCATACTTATCATTGCAGCTACAATTGTTACAGCCCGACCGTCAAACAACATTATGTAAGTATTTCAAAAAACTTTTAACTCAATAAAATTCACTTTATATAAAATCCATTATAGTCTAAAATATTGATAATTAAAGAAAAACTTTGAATTCATGCATTAATATCAACAATATCATTCTCGATCACAGAATCAATTCTAAATCAGGCACAAAAGTAAACTTTTTTGTTTTTGGAAGTTGGTTGTAATTGCTTTGCATTTAATATTATTATTAATAAATAATAATTAGTGGCAAAATATTAAATACTTGTAAGTTCAAACCGGAAAATCATATAGGTATATATATATATACGATGTTAACGGCATATTATACTAATTGATTGAAATTATAGCGACTTAATGGTAAAAATAATCTGAAACCATGCAATGTCATATTTTCTCACACTGCCCCGGTTTAGAAGTATTTTTGCTTGCACCACTATTATGCACCTACCTAGCCACCTAGGTATATAATATTTTGCATTGTTTTTGTACTGCATATTTTGATAGTATTTGTAAATTCATAACGAGTGTTGTATTCTTCATATTATTATGAATTATAAGGTGACGTCACGCTTACGCAAATTAGAAGTATTCATTTAACTTTAGCTATATGCACAGTACATAATTCTATTCTTGCCATTTTATCAGTCACCCTTGCAGTATGTGATGTGGTTGACACTGTGATCGTAACTTCCTGTAACATTCCTTCCAAACAAAGTGTTTAAATGGAATTGGTTGATGGCTCTTTAGCATTTTTTGGCTGAAAATGAAATGAAATGCCACAACATTTTCCAATTTAGTTTGCGGTGTATGTAACTGATAATGATTTGTGTGGGTTTAGCTGTAAGACACGTTGTAGCTACGTAATTCTGTTCGCTGTAAATTAAATTTATAGAATTTTAGTGGCGTGTCATTTCTATATGTATTAATATTGTTCGCAAAGACTTCAATTGCATTTCTCTACAAAATCATATCAATTCCTCGCCGAATCGATTTCTAAAACGAACGTTTATTATTGTAAATTAATAGATACAGACAAAAACGACAGTCAGATCAACGACTAGCGGAGCTGGAGACACTGTTGGCCCTTCATAAATATGGACAGCATCGACACCGAGGACATAAGGATACGGATGACTCTTTTGCACCTGGTTACGGTCTCATTGATTTCAACAGAATGTAAGTTCCGATTCATTGGTTTTGTTCTTAAGTCACTTCCTTTGAGATAAGGGCTCATCGTCTCATTTCCCATCTACCAATATCGTCTCCTTGAAAGTTTTTCTGAGGTTGTGTATTAAAAGATTAGCAAATGGTTTTGAGTTGAGCACAAGAAGAAGATCTAGCCATCTAAATGTAAATCCAACAAGTTTTTCTTTTGTGTACTTTCTTGAGCGAGTGTTGTGCTTTGGGTCCATTAGCTAATTTTGGTTTTTAGTGCCGAATGTCTTGGAAGATTTTTACAGTTTATCGCTGCCTGTTCTTATTGTTAGTGCCAACACAAAAAAGTTAATGCGCACATATACCAGAAGGTGTACTTTTGTTACACACAGTCCTTTTCTTTGTACATATTCATCAAGCCATAGTGACAAAACTGTTGCAAGTACTACATCTACCATTGAGACGAATCTGATCATTTAAAGCACCCATACAAGTACAAGGAGAAAGTTTATTGCGTAACACTGGTCGTATGTTTTGCGTAGGCAGAGCAAGTTTTATGATAGCTGCTAGGAATCATAGACATTGAATTGAATGATAAAACCATAGAGAATCTGAGAAAAAAGAAGTAGCTATTGTGCTAAACGGTAAAGCTCTACAAGAGACATTTCCAACTTTATGTTATAAATGTTCGCTCTACTTTATTTATCTGAATACCTTTCCCATAGACAAAAAATCCCTGGTCGGAACACATTGAATATTTATCTATACACGTGTACCCTTGCATGTACTTTGCAGTCTCCATATATGAAAATAATGTGTGTTCGACGCTCGCACACGGTCACAACATACGTGTGGCAGACACCGACAAATAAATGAGATGAGAAAACACACACAGCGACAGAGTGGCGATGGCGAGACTCTATCTTGCCCACGAAATTGTTGCATTACTGTCGTCGAAAGAACTTTGTCTGACAAAAGCAGCAAGACAGATCGGCAAATCGGCTTGAGACGATTCGCACTATAATGCAATGTCCTATCTTCAAATTGTACCAGACAAAATTTTCACAGATAATGACACGGTAGATAAGAATACAAAATAGATAAGGATATATAGTAACAGCAAAAAGTACCGCCACAATCTTCTGCCCAACTTTTTCAGTACATCTGACATACGAAAAAAACTCCACATTTACAAATTTTTACCCACTATAATTAAATTCCCACGCTGGACACACGACCACCTCCAACTAATCATCTTTTCAGCATAGATAAGGCAAGTGCTACTAAGACTAGATTAGGATTCCACTTAGTGCACACTTCATTCCTCCATATTTCTCCACTGAGAAACAAAAAACAGATCTAGCTGTGCTGTAGTAATTGTGTGGTTAGAGAATCTAAATGTTACGTTTCTACTAATGTAGTAAATGCATGGCCAGATGAAGGAAATGAGATTTCAAAGTTAGGAAATTTAAGTAATTGAATTTGTGAATGATTTAAGGTTGAGTTTTGAATAACTTTAGTTGTCTTGTACTTGAACAGTGGGCGGAGAAAGAAATCCACGCGCTTTTCACCTGAAGAGCCTGAAGACGAGAAAGCATGGAGCTCATGGGTGTCAATAAGTTCTGATCCGAGGAATCCTACCAGCTTAGATTCGCGGATTGACCAAAAGTAAATGAAGCGGCCCTACAAACGACAAAAACAGGTTAGACTCTACTAAAATACTTACCTCTTGTCTGTCTCCACCTAATGTTGTGTGCAACTTTGACACTCCAAGTATTAGTAATACATCGTGGTTACACAGAAACACGTATGGAGCACACTTTATAAGATTTAATCCGACCAAATAAGTTTTGTATGCCATTCAGATATTTACTGTAACAATAAGTATTCAACCTCATTCTCCCTATCTTAAAGTCTCCATGTAGAATATATCGTCCCACACACAGAGCATAAAGTTTTATCATTGTTGTACACGCTTTTTTGTGGTTTTGGTCTAACCAATACGCTAACTAAATAACTTTGACTGATTGTGAATTCAATTCAGCCCACCAGATTTCTTTTAGCTTATATCAGATTAATAAGATTCACTGCGTGATAGGTTCGCAGATAGTGTGCACTGTGCTACATTTTTAATTAAAAAAATTGTCTGCGTAGAGTTCAGACCGAGTTAACAAGGAGACTAACAATAACCATCAACCACATCTTACCCCATCCACTAATTACAAGGAGACTATGTTTTGTAAGAATTACAGAATATACATGTCATTTGGCGCTAACCTTATTCTTAGAATCGTTAACTCTGACAAACGCAATGTAATAGCACAAATTATTTTTTTAATTCCAAGAAAAAAATGTCACTTCAGTTCAGTATAGCACATGGATAACGAAATATAACACTGAGTGAGCATTTGCATATTTATTTGTAATGAATGCAATCATTTGCATTTAAAACGCTTTTCAATAGTTTACAACTTTCTTAAGCAAGATTCTCTTATTTCGGTTGTACTAACGGATTGGAAAAAACCAATGCATGTGAGTAATATTTTTACATACCTACATAAAGCCTATCATTATATGTACTCATGCATTTTACACAGTCTTATTCACAATTCACAATTTGACACCACATACGAAACAAGCTTGTTGTATCAAGTAACTCAGACATTTCTTACAGGTAACAATATCGACATTTGCAGAATTCTATGACCATCTGTCCTACTCTTCGGAGTCTAATATCTGCTGCAGTCTATAGTGAGTCGTATAATTTTATTACATGTGTACATGTATTATGGAATTCTTCTGTTTCTGCATCACACTACTGCAATGCATTGAAATAGCACTTGTCTTAACACTATAGATTTTCTGCAGACGACTACAATTACTACAATATGATTCCTCTGATAGGTACCTGTAGTCGTGGATACTACAATTTGCACAGTTTGATTTGGGATATTTGATGCATCAATGAATTTATTCAATTCGTTATTGAGACATGAAGTAGCCAGGCTAAAATGAGCATTTGACTTGACTCAACATTTGCATGCTCAATTTTTAAAAACATTTTTCCAATCGTATTCATTCAGAGAGAGGAGTAGATAAAACGAAATAAATTTTGTGATGCAAATGAGAATAAATATTAAGATTTTAGAAAAGCCATTATTAGTAAAAATTGATTGTTTTTCACCAATTTCAAGGACATTCACAAGCCTAGATGCTTCTACTGATAATAGCTTATGGGAAGTTTTACTTCCTTTCTTTCCTGTAGAACGCACGATAAATTCGTGCATATATCCATGCAATTTATTCATTTTTCATATTATACAAGAATGAAACGAATTTCTTTTAATATAGAAGACTGTCTTGACATGAGTGTTTCAGTTGGGAGGGAAGCACACTTTTACCTTAGTAATAGAACGTTATAAATACAAAATTGTCGGAAACAATGCACTATTGTCTCATGCCATTCATTTTGCGCAGCAGTTCATCTAACAGACATTAAACGTCATTTCTGAATTGCTTAGGTACATTATATTTTTCCTATACTCTATCAGACACTATTTGAATGATTTTAACCACTATGGACTTGAACGACCCTTTTTATTTCTGATTTCATTGATTCGGTGATTGCATGTCAACCATGACTCGTACTTGAGTCAAACTACCAATTGAATAAGACGCATACAAATTTTGCTATTATAAGTAGAACATGGAGAATTGTACTTTGCCTTTCCAGGTACCACCTCCACAATACTCAGCATACAATATTGCTATTAAATTTTTGGTAGGGTCTTTATTTTGAGCTGTGTGTAGCTCAATATTATTTATGCTATGTTGAAATAACGTGAATACATTGTGGAGTTTGGAGACAGACACGTTTTTACGAGTCACTTATTACTATAGTAAACAAGCTCTTTTGTTATTTTTCTTGAAATGGCATTCAACTGCTAATGTATCACATCTCAATTAGATTCACCTGCGTGGGTGGCCAACCTACTTTGAATAACATCCAATTAATTTCAAGATAAGAAATGAATTTGTATGTAGAATTAGAAGTCTCGAAGCATTAATTTGCATCTGGCTTTTAAAAACACTCAAACATACGTCAACACACTTCAAACTCTTCAGCTAAAAAATATGAATCGTCATGAGTGACGTTAATGTTGCCTACATATAACCAATTTCATAGCCCTTGCTTACAAAACTAAAGATTTTTTACTTTATACTTATTTTTAGTATACAATATACAACTATCAACTATGAAAAGTCTAAATTGGTAAAATTATAAGCAATCAGGATGATATCGATCAAAAATGAGAGATTAGTTTTTAGTTTTTCTTTATAAAGTCTTAAACAAAGTTTGTAGGCACAAGAGTAACCTTAACACACACACTACTATAATTCAGATTTTGAGAAATAATATTTAACTACCTACCTATACCTACATAATGTAATAACGACATGGCTGTGGAGCATAGTGTTTTCTTCTTGTGTTGGTATGTTGCATAGAGATGGCTCACTTAATACCTTAAGCACGAGGGAAAAAACAGGAGAAGAAGGTTGTATAATAAAATATTTTGTGAAGAATCTGGGGTTGAGCAAATATGTGGCGACATGAAGATGAAACGAGTAGTTTCTTGTACGTTTCTGTAAATGAAATTGGAAATTGGATACAGTCAGTGACTCTGATGAGAACAGTTTACGTGTGATGGCACCCAACGGGATGAGATTCTCTTTTGCTTTCACCTGCCTGCCTCCCCGTCTCTGTGTGCACATATATTATGTCTGATACAAAATACATGTGTAAGTAACAAATATAAGTACTCCTCCGAACACTTAGTGTGTGTGTTGAAATAGAGCCTGGGAACAAGACAAAAAACACGATCATTCACATTCCACATACACAAAATAAAGATGTTTGTATAAAAGCAAACATAATAGGGATCCTTTGAGCAGGGACACTCTACCTACCATCTTAAGCAAAGGAATCTCATGAAATTAGTCCGGTATAGACATAAAGTACGAACTATTTTTAGTCTCCAACTAAAATATTTCTGTTTAAGTTCTGTCTAGAAATACACTCATAGGAGCTATAATAAAACTTCCCGTTTCAATAATAATACTGATTCATGTGGGAAGGTATCGGATTACACACACGGCATTACAGTACAATACAATACAGTAGCAGCTACTAATATTGTAATTTATTGAGGTGAAAGTCACATGGCTATTTCAACATGTCTCACTCAACTACTCACATTCACATGTGTTAATATCGATGCAATACATAGGATTACCATAATGTAGGTTTGAATAACAGAATTACATACTGCGTCAATGCAATCCGATAAAAATATGAAGCATGTGTGGCATAGGCTTTTGCACGGAATTCAATAGTCTGCTTATTTGTCTGTTGGGCAATGTGTACTGGAAAATGGAGGAGGGAAAGTCAATAGACACTGTTGCAGGAATTGTGTGGTGGAACATGGGTCTGTTCTGACGCAGCATTATATTATAATACAACAGTTTCTTGGAAATTACAAATGCATACATATCTTGCGTCTACATCCACATTTATTGTTAACAGAAAAGAGTAAAAGCAGAATAAAAGAGTTGTGTAAAGTAGTGTTCGTGTTTGAAGACACTCTTGAACATTCTGAACATACTTGACGTACTTACTGCACATAGGTAGGTAAACCAAAGGAGAAATACGTAGCAAAAGCTACTAGTGGTCCACAATATATTTTATTTTATTTTATATATAGGACATACATTACATACCCTGGTTTAACCCCTGTAGGTAGACAAGCAAAGAGTGAATGTGGAAAGTTCGCCAACGTAATAGAATGCACCTATTGACATGGTGAGATATAATTATATTATATTATGTAAGTAAATACAACCTCTTGGGCAAAGACGCCACATGAAAGTACATTGCGATCTGCCTACACACAATTACATACATCGCTCTCTCGGCTGTCACATCTTCTTTTTCAGGTATTTACATTGGAAATTGTAATTGTAAACAGAATCTTGTAGGCCCTTCTAAAGTATTATGTAACTAGTATCTACAAATGCAATATATTTTATGTGCCTATATTATCTCTGTGTTATTCTAGTAACTACTATAGTGCTAGTGTACACTTTACATGACGCACGCAGGCGAAAGCACATAAGTAGGCAAAAAATTTAAAAGATACATACCTACCTACTACAAATACGTAGACATTCAAATATATTCTCTACATATATATATGCACACAAATACAAATAAAATAAACTTTGTTTGTATGTTGCTTCTACAATTACATAGCACGAAATTGTTTGGTCGAAAATCTACATTGATGTATGTGCACTTACTTGGACTGGATGTGCAAATATACAGTGGGTGTATAATTGTGTGAAAAATGTCAAAATGTCATATTGTGAAAAAATTAATAGCATGTAAGGAAATGCACTTGTGCGTGAAGTGTGTTTTCTTTGGTAGAATTTGTGAAAGTGGTGTGTATTAAAAGAGTTGTGATTCCCTACAGATCCCCTTGCTGGAGTTTTGGTTTCAACGCTATTCCGGATGTTCTCAGCCTCAGCCCTCCACTAAAGTTGCAGTTCTCCCTTGTTGGCTTTGGTAATTTGACTTGCTTTCACCACCACCGAGCCAAATGAAACAAGTCTTTTACAAGTGCACGAACAAGACAAGAAGTTGTTGAGTGTTGCCCCATTCCCGCTTCATTTCTCCATCTTTTCAGTTTTACTGCACCACCATACCACGGTGAACTACACAGCACGGTGTACCAGTCAGAAATTACAATCTCATCTTTCTCGTTTACCATCAAACAGATTCTAATACTTCTATCTGGACTTTCTATGTACAACCTCCTATAGGGTAACCATATTGTTGTTGTGTTTAAACGTTCTTATTGCTACAATACAATGTGTTTGCTACCTACCTATGGGTATTTGCACATTCCGAGGAAACCATTCTAGATTTGTGCGCTACTGCAAATAATAAATGGCTTAGTTAAGAAGTTAGATGTACTAAGACTATGTATATTATGGGTATATAGCGCGTAAGATATAGCAAATACTAACTAATATAAATATTATTGACATTGTAACGTTGAAAAGCTAAGCTCCGAATTCAGCATACGCCAAAATGAATCGTTTCAAAGGAATTGTCATTCCCAATCGACGTAGTATGATTTAAAACGCAATGACTGGCTCTTATTTATATAGTATCCTGTTTCACACGTATTTGATTTATTTGGCTTAGTGAGAATTACGAGTATTGTGTCTGACGCTCTAATTCAAGCTAAGAGGTAGGTAGGTTTAGGTAGTAGGCGTTTGAGTCTTGAATTCACACATACCAGAATGTGTATTGTTGCGTCAGGATGATTTATTCATTTATTAATTTATTGAATAGATACTATACTTCTCTTTATATCACTATTTTTCAATAAAATTTCCTTTGGAGTGAGGAAAAATGATATAAAAATGTGTTGTAATCTTTTAAATATTTATCAATGTGTTCCTTATCTCATTCAGTTCTCTAGTCACACCATTTCAACTAAATATTTTGTTACAGTTCCTATTTATACCTAACTGAAATGAACTTTAAAGGCATTTGTAATAAAGAGTGAAAACTGACTTGTCTGGGTTGATTCTCTCATGCACATAATATCTTATTCTGAGAAATAGCACACTATTATTGTTTTGAATACTGTAAACATTCTGTTGTATAATATGTAACCGCACAATACAATAGGCCACCAACATCAATAAATAGAGAAACATACAAATGGAATTCCCTTTGTATTCTTGTTTCTATGTCGCTAAGAATGTAGAATGTGTGTGTACCATTCCTAGAATGAAAGTTGGATTGCTTTCTGCTGAAAATTGAAATATGTCGGTTTGTAAACGTAACCACACACAATCCTCAAAATTCTAAGTTATAATGCCATACAGTTGTAAGGTTAATGCCAAAATTTCGCAATTAATGTAATGAACCAACCCAATGAATATGAGGCTAATGTGTTAGCAAACTTCATGTAGGTATTTCTATATTGTTTTTGAACAAAACTTTCTCCAAGCAAACAATATCATTGCCTCTACAGACAACAGAATCATTAGTAATTTATGTATTGTGTTGTAATTTATGGCAAACTTGTTCATTTTGTGTAAACAAGTCTATTTTCTTTTATTTATATATGTATATATACACTGCATTTTATATAGAAGTACGGTGTGCGGTTAGAACAGCAACAGTCAGTGAGCGAAATGGCGCCCACGCTTTTTACAAATAAATGCATGTAATTTATTTTTAACAGCTTACCTCACTCATTTTTACGTTTACTACACACGTCATTTGTTTTAGTCCTTAATTTGTAAGCAATCATAATAATAACAATTGTCATTGTTATTGTTAATTATACATTCCCATCCCAATTCAGTCAGAACGAAAAAGTGTTGTATTGTGTATTTATGATCTACAGATGTAGTATGAGTAAACTAGGTCAAGAAATAATAAACTGTAAGAAGAACTACAAAAACAAATTACCTACCTTACTTATTAAGTACCTTTACTGTATAAAATCTAACAATAAACTCTGAATGGAAGAAGAATAATATACATAATATTATTTTATGCATTTCTAAAACGACGTATGGATAGTATTACAGTAGGTGTGCATGCTTAATTATATGTACCCAAAAATTTATATTATGTATATTATATGTTCAAATATACATAAATATGTTAAAAAAACAGCAGCAGTTTGAGAAATAGTCAAGAAGT
Source organism: Pogonognathellus longicornis (assembly GCA_034694085.1). Taxonomy (NCBI): domain Eukaryota; kingdom Metazoa; phylum Arthropoda; class Collembola; order Entomobryomorpha; family Tomoceridae; genus Pogonognathellus; species Pogonognathellus longicornis. The sequence continues at coordinate 16,286 of JAQFYB010001095.1, forward strand.
ATTTAGAAATACAAATCTAATATTCCATTCTACATAATATATATACACACACACGTACGTATACAAAGACAATGAGACAAACCAAACAACTGCACATTGTGGTAAAGACGTGTATTGTTCATCAGGGCCATGAACGACCACCACAACAATTTGTCTGTAATGAATGGAAATACGCTGGCTATGTTCTGAATGTTGACATTCACTAACAAAAAATACGTGTATCAAAGGGTAGTCCGCTGTCTCACTTTTCCACAGGCGATAAGGCATAGGTACTCATAACTTGAGAAATGTGTCTCATTAATCGAAAGATTTAGCAGTAAAGCAGAAAAAGAAGTATACCCAAAGATACTTTTTTAGTTCCTCGTCTCTATTTGTTTGTTTTGGGAATTTCTGTGGCGGGCGGGTGGAACTGTATGGCATGAAACCCGAATTCGGATAAGTTAACTTATAGTTAACCTATAGAACCACAGTAAGTTACAGTTTGTGAGAAATCAATTTGTTTGATTAATCGCTTAAGTGGAGAAGTGAAACAGTTGTAAAACGTGACTACCCCTAATGTAGGTATATACTTTACTTATTGTAAATTAGCCATTTCCTGCTTAGATGTCTATTACAGCTGCAGTGCAATGGTGAAGATTATATTATTAAATTATCGTAGATAAACCAATGCCAATGCATGAATGAATTATTTATTGTTAGTTATATATTAATGGCATCGCTGTTTGAGAAATTAGAAAATAAGTATAAATTATACAAAATACAAATATGTGAGCAGATTTAGTCAAGCAATGTCAATGTATTGACAAAGCCCAAAGCAATGTAATATGTATGTACGTATATATTGAAATTAGAAAAATAAATGCCAAATTTCTTCATCATGGATACAAAATAAACATAAATTATGTGAATTGCTTTCCTTATTGTAATTTACCTCGACAGAAGTAGCCCAGATGAAATCATAGGGTTTTTTAGTCATTATAGTTTACGTAATTCAAAGTAACAGACATATTTCACTTGTATTTTCCTTTTTGCTTATAGTTTACAAATTTTCATTTCCTTTTCCTTGTTTATGTTCATTTATTCAGGAATCCTTTGTAAATTAAGGATACAGGTTATTTCCACATGTAAAAACAAAGAAATTATCGTACTAACACTGGGTAGGCTAATATATTAGTCCAGTGGTATTTCAGTATCTATGACTAAAAGTGTTTGCCAAGCTACTACTTTTGGTTGCTGAAAATATTTGTGTAAAGGGCAAAGTTTAGTCAATTCATATCAATTAATTTACTGTCTACTTTTACGTTAAATTGTTTAGCAAACACAATGATGTGGCTTTACCACAACATTATTTGAATGGAACTTGTTTTTCCTACTCTATGACAATTACGGAAGTTGGACTACAGTGAAACAATGTTACCCTTATATAACTAAAGTAGCTACATGAATACCTAAAGGTATGATAGGATTATATATTGTGCTAAGTATTATTGTTTATTTGCAAATTATTATAATATGTAAATATTTGATCACTGATTTTTAATATGTTGAATTAAAACTGCGTTCTTAGTTTTCAATATTTGTAAATCCATATTTTGTTGTATTAGCCGGTTAATAGTTTTGAGAAGTATACTAACACTTCAAGCTAATTATTAGTTTTAACTTTCAGTTGGGGCAAATGAATAATAAATATGATCGTACATAAATGTGAGCATTTTAAATAAATGTGAGTAGATAAATCTAAATTGATGTTGCAATTGAATATTGTTCAACACGCTATAATAAATTTGTCCATTTTCATCAACAACCACACACTGCACTGTCTCCCGCACACAGTGTTGTGTAGCATAATAACCGCATCTCGCCTCATTCTCGTCCCACGCCACGCCATGCATACTATAATCCTTATCTTAAAAATGCTATTCTATAGCTTTACATACCGTTGTTAAAACATTTTATAGTTGTCATTTGCATACCTCCGTAAAAAGCGTAGAAAGTATTACGGCTTTACACGAAATTAAGTTAGTAAAATGCAAAATATGTCAGTTGAAAAAATACAGGTAATTTTTTGTCTTTGTCATTTTCTAACTTCTATTTCAATGAGACAAGTTCATTAACAATTTATCGCTGCATATCCTTCGTACGTACCCTAACCGAAATAAGAAGTTTGTACTCGTTTATTTTCAACATGATTTAATTAATTAGATATTCAACCACAACCTTTGTAAATTGCTGCCACATTTAGAGTGCTACAATTTGCTTAATAAATTTCGCATAATATACATATTAATTTATACCGTTGGGAATATTGTATATTGATATCACAACTTAAAAGTTGCTGAGGTCAATAATTATTAACCAGAACTAAACTATGTGCGTTTTGCACGCTATAGATTAATTATTGCTACCTTTAAGTTTGTTCATGCACGCCATACTAGCTAATTCATATGCACATTAGTTTTTATCATACATCTTATGAATTGAATAGATAATTAATAGTATTGATCCGAATAAAAGCACAGTTATATTTTCCAAACTTATCTAACTAAGCGCTTCACAGATCTCCGCTGGCTTCTAACTTTATTTTATTGCGCAATGTATCATCATTTTATTTAATTATTGTTGTTAATCCTTACACGTGCACTCCAATCGGCACGTGGAAAGATTCCACAAATTAAATAACAAATTAAATAAATTAATAACATTATACTCAATTCACACAACAGCTACACAATACGATACGCACAGAACAGTTGTAACATATATTACTCTTACCCCCATCATAATATTGAATTAAATATCACTATAATGGCTGTACGCACAAATAAACTGCTTACACATGTTGCGTAAATAGCAAAATTACACATTGTTTTTTTATGTGCACACTCACAACCTCAAGCAATATTACTAATGAATTGCCCATACAAGTTACAAGTACGCTTCATGTCTTCAACTGCATATGGCCCTGAATCATGGCGTATCATTTGTGCATTCATTTACAAGAATGTATGTTTCATGGCCAACATAAAATTTAAATATTTTTTATGTCAATATTGGGTTTAAGGAGTATGAGGCGCCATCATAAAATGCACTGGTTGTTCAGATGATAATGACTTATCATTACGTAAACCCCTTTCAGTTTTATTAACGCCTGGTGCAATAGGGTGGAGAAAGACATCTGTATTTACACGAACAATACTACAGTATAAAGCCCTTGATTACAGTTTACTGGTGATGATGAGTGACTCATCCCCAGTAACATTACGATTGCTATCATGTCGTTGGAATAAATAAATTGTATGCATTAAAGAATACATGGAAATACAATAGTATCAGTAAACCACGCCAATAGGAAATGTTCTTATCGCTACTTAAACTCGATTGCCCGTGTGTTTCACCGTGCAGTGTTGTTTTTGATGAAACAACGAAGCCACGCAACGTGCTGCTAGGACTGTTATAGTCTTGCAGTGCATTATGAATGTATAGCTACTGAATATAAAGTTGTTTGAGAGAGGAGCATTAAATATGGTTTTATGAGGTCACTGTTCATCTGCTTACTAAAACCAAAACTACAAGGGAGTTATTGCCGTGTTGAACGGCAAAGCTTTCACTCACTTTCTTTATTTTATTTGAAACATTGAGGCTGGAGCGGAAGGAGAGTAGTGACCATCAACTGGAGCAACAACACAAAACGAATGAATTGAAGCCCACAGAAGATTTGCTTGCTCGTTTTCACCCTGTAAACTTTCACTTGTTGTTACTTGTTATAGTGCTTAGTGAAGTCAGTGGAGCGGACGGGCATACTCGGAATTACGGTGCTAAAACTAACCCGCCTACAACCAGCTCAGCCCGAGTACGGGTTTACTCTTTGCACTTTAACTAAAGCTACCTACGTCTTTTCTGCAGTTGACGCCACAAATCATAATCCTGGAATCACATCCTATCAAAATGCCAGCCAGCCAGCATGTCAACCTGTTTGACTTTGTTTTCGCAAGTCTTCATGATGGTAGCACCCAGGAACAACATTTACTTGAATTCCCTCCACCAAATATCTTACAATGGATTTAATGCAAAGTGTAATCCCTTCATAACTTTAATCTGCACACACAATAAATAGTGATTGTACCACAGATTTATTACTAGACAGCTATGTACACTAAACATGCTATTTGCTAAGAGTATCTATCAGTTATTTCCAACTGTACTTTTACATACCTACCTACTACCTACAAAGCATAATATGTGCTGTATAGGTATAATGTGCAGTTATGCCTTTGATCAGTAGGTCTTGAAAGAAATGCATAAAATAAAAGTATTATGGATTACATATATGCATAAATAACCTGTCTGCAACAGTCTCGTATGTGTTTTTCTATTTATCTATCTAGGGGAAAATGAGAGTAGGTTAGTAGTTCTAGTTAGTACTCCGGTATGGCTATATGCTACTTTTTCTTTGATGGTGAAAATTTGTTGTGGTTCAAATAGGGTGTATGAAGGATATTCTCAATTGAGTAAATTGTAATTGGAATTAAAAGGCATTAGTTATACATGTTTTCGTTGAGAAAGGCATTGGTATATGGCTTTATCAGTGCAGATGTTAGTTTTAATGAAGAATTGTTGTATGAATTCCAATGAAATGAAGGAATGAATGATGACCTGAATGAAATATTATGCGATGATAGAAATGAGCTTATTTTTTCTTTTATTGTAACAAAATGTATTGGAAATAATCATGAGTAGTAAGTAAGAATGCGGTTATTGTGTGAAGACTGCAAGAAAACAGCGAAATATTCGTTCAGATATTTTTTTGATTTGTCTAATTAACTTGTTTTGCATTTAACAAAAAGTATCTAATTGTACTATTTTATTCATTTTGTTTTGGTGTGGGATTTATATTGTGTTTACTTTACGTATATTTAGATGAATATTAATTTTATTAGTTGGGTAAGCAAATTACATGCACCTCATTAAGTCATATTTATATTATTTATAGCTAAATTTCACCTAATGTGTTCGAGAAGACACACTTTAACTTGAGTCCATCTTCACTTACAAATCTGGTGTAATCAAGAAGATTCAAGGGCTGTGTTTTTCAAAAATGTTATACATTTCTCATACGCTCTAAAGATCAATTAATTATTCGCCTACAATTGAACAATTACAAACAGCAGCAGCAGATATCAATTCTCATCTTTATAACAATTTTGTCTTACACTGTATTCTGTCAAATTGACTTATTAATGCTGTTGTGTGTTTACCAGGTTTATCAATTTCTTTTGAGAATTACTAGCCATTTTGGTTAGATAATAATAGGTATGTATATTTTAACTAAATATGATTTCACAATTGTTAGTTTAGGCTAGACTGTAATGTAACTGAGGTACTTTTGCATATTCTGAATATCTTTTTTACTTACATTCACTCAGGTTTTATATATTATTATTACATTCACAATAGAAAGACGACGCAATTGTTTATATAATCCTTACCCCCTCCCCCGCAATTATAGCTACAACTAATGTTAATGACCAGACCAAATAATCGAACAGTTTTAAAGCTAGATAGGTATGTGTATTCTGTATATTATCAATTATTATAGTGTATCTATAATGCGACATACAGGCTGCTACCATAAAATCTCTCTCGATGTTTCCACTTCAATAACTGGCACAATTTATGATTCCATAACAATTTTGATGACTACACATGTACATACATTGAAAACTCACATTCTGTACGTAACTCTGATTATGATATGAGAAGGACATTCTCTTGGATCCTCAGCATGCAGAGAAAAGCTTTTAGAAACTTACTTTGGCAAACCTAAGAAAATTTTAAAACAAATTTCCGTAAATTGAGCTTAATGCAAGTTTCAGGAAAAACCCACTCTATATCAGTGTGATCCTTCTGTGTGAAAGTAGGTCACCAACATTCAATTTCTGTATTTCAATATTCCTTTAACATTTTTATACTCCGCCTTCTATACAAACGCAATATTATGATATCAAAATCCCATTACCCCTGTGACATTTCCTTGAGATAGTGAACTTTCAACCGTGAAAGTTTTGATGGTAGTGCCTTGTATAACGCTATTGGCTACACTATAATACGATTACATATAAATTCTGCAGTCATTCCCAAGGAATAAAATTGTAAATAACATTCAGTAGTAATTAAATTGCGCGACTTAACTTAAGTAGTTGTTAATTTGCTAATAGTGATGATGACGTATGTGTTTACTGTATTTTGACATTAATTTGACATAAAGTCGTACATCACTTTCTTAGGGCCATATTTGCATAATAAGTATATTCAGTTATCATTATTGTTTATAATTATTAATTATTTGGATTTACATTATTGAGTTAGAGACATTATAGTATGCCAGTTCATATGAATTGCGCATTTACAGTATATTACATACAGTAATAACAGTGTAGTGTTTACTTACACTAAAAGTATTGCATCCGCCTTTTCTTCGAGTTACAATTAGCACATTTTTGACATAGTATTTATCTGCTTGAAACAAATATTGTCTTATTGTTTACATAAGCAGACATAATATAGTATTCGTTATATATTGCTTTTATCATGACTTTTAATGACACAGTATTCCATTATCATTGAACGAATATTTACAAAAATCTTTTTGACCAGTACCAACTACATTTAGCCTTTTAATTCTGCTCCTCGCAAAAACCACATCATAACAGAGTCGAGAGACCTTCAGTTGGAAAATGACAACATTTCTATTACAGGTATGAATTTAAGCAGTAAGTCGTGTGTTACAATTTTTACACTTTGAGTACCGTTCAATGACAATGGCCAGTGTTATTGTTGTAATTTAAAACATACATGTAGTATAACATAACCTGAATGTGTCTTTATTTTTCTTATTGGATACCAATATCATCCAATCTATAATTATTCATGTAATATTCACTTACTGGAAAAACTCAAGTCAAAATAGGAATTTGCATCAGAGGAAGTTCGATGAGACCCAATTGAATGTCGCGAAAAAGTTCTTACTATTACATTCATCAATAATACAATTTAAATAACCATTATGTTAGTTACAACATACCTGCCAAGCAATACGAATACAGATACCACTAAAATATCTATACACATACCTTGGGGAATTACATTATTACATAGACAGGGTTGCAAGAAATTGCCATTGAGGTGTATCTTTTTGTTGGAGACCACTAGGTATATTATTATTGAGATTGAGACCTTTCCTACAACACATATAGCAGTACTCAATTCCTCTCACGCAGTGCAAACATTTTTATAACCAGCTAAGGTTTGAAACTGTTTGAAAACGCACAATTTATTATTTATACGCTTCATTATTTTTGTTAATTAAAAGCACAGATAATTTTAGTCTAATGTTCAATAACAGGAGGAGGTCCATGTATCTGAGGTGTTTTCATACACCTTACAGCTAACATGTTATTGGTATTTTTAAAACATGTAGTTGGGTTGCAAAAAATAATATTATTATGACAGACACTTATTAAACAATGACAAACATTTAGTAAGTACTTATAAACACGATTTATGTTGCTATTAAAAAATGTAGATTAAAAATTGAATATCATTGTCCTCGAATTACAAACGGAGGACAACAAGACCAAAAGACAAATGAACAAAGATTTTATTAATAATATGTAATACATGAGTCGTTCGAAATCTCAAAATCGTCGTTCTTCGTTGTGGGTTGTTCACCTTAGTAGTATTTTGAAAAAATTCGTTGGAATTTGGATGAATATTTTCGAGCTTTTAAGTCTTTGGTAAAAATACTAAATAAATATCATTGATAAAAATCTCAATTTTGGAGATTTCGTCTGACATAGATATACATGCTATTAAATGTAAGTTTTTGCTCAGTTGTCTTTGGAGTAGGACATTATTCTGTTTTACAATTAATTTGTAACTTAAGGTAGGTATTGAAAATAGATGAAAAACAAGTGACATTTGATTGGTAGCCGACGAGTAACAATGATTTCGCCAGTACCTTAGATTAACATTTGTAGGATCAGACAAGAAGATGATCTGATGTATTACGAACTACCAGGTGAGGTCGGTAGGTGAAGTATTGTTATAATTATGACGGTTATTTGTTTAGGTAAGTAGTGTAGAACCGTAGGAGGCTGGAAGGAAGCCGGAGTATGTAGAATTTCTTCCATGTAAAGGTGAAGTGGGTAGATTTGAATGATGTATGTTGAAGGTTATTCCATTGCAATGTTGGAACTTTACTGTGGAGATAGCTAAATAGCGTCTTAGCCTAATGCTGTATAGTAGCTGTTTAAGTATTGCGACAGGGTACTATTTATTAGTACATATAGTTGTATCTACTACGGGAAAGTCATTTATTCTTCATGTACAATATGAATCTATGTAGTTATTTTCCTTGTTTTTACACAATCACAATCCAGTGAATGTATAGTTGCGAGAATTAAATATTTAAATAAGATAGGTTATTTTATTTTTGTACATATTTACTGTTTTTAGTACATTTTACTTTAATAAACATTGAACGGCAGTTAACTCGTCGGACATGATGACGTATTTTTCACTCTCAAGTGACGTCTTTTCTTTCGTTTGTGTGTGTATGTGTCTGCGTATCATATTCCGAAACAAATGATAGTATTGAGTACAGAGAGAGTTTCATTTTAGTAGCAAATGTTTTCTCAAAGGCAACTGGTACACGTCACCGTGTAACTTAGTAAAAACTGCTACGTATTATATAATGTAAGCATAGGTCAATCACTTCAAATGTGTTTTTCTGTGTAGAAAAAGGTCATGGATAATCACTAACTATTTCCACTTTCACGTCCCGTAAAAACACACAAAAAATAATTCCAAATTCCATAAGTGATAAGCAGTCGTTTCGGGTAGTCAGGGACTCTACAGAAAGCGTAATTTCCTTGCTCTGGGGACTTGATACTTATTTACTTAGACTTATAGTACTATATAATGTATATAGTCATAGTTTTTAATAAAATCTTTAAATGACCGTGAGCAAATCATGTCATGATGATTTAGATGTTCATAATAACCAATCATTATAATATAATGTTATCGGTAGTTACGTAGTGTAGGGTTAAACCTTAAACCTAAGAGTAGTAGTGAAGTAGTAGAGGTAGTAGCAATAGGTACGTACCTTTCAGGTCAGTATAAATAACCTACATGAATATTATAGAGTTCTGAACTCTGAAAAGAACATAAATAGCTAAATATAAGTATATTAAGTCAGTGGCACTGTTTTCTCAACAGGATAAATATTAGAATAGTTGTATGAAGGTACTTATTCCATTACCTACGTACATACATCGTATGGCGCTAATTCATATATAAATTCTAACGTAGAGGTAGCATTATTCAATACGATCATTATTACAAACATCAACTCATCAACATCATCTCACATAATTATATCAAAGGTATCATGTGAATGTACACTGTAATGTAAACAGAGAATAATAATCATTTGCATAGCTAAAATGCACAGGTGTAACTCACACATGCTCACCAGCTCAATTCTATACTCACACTAACTAATTTAGAGTAACAATTATAATAATCAGTAATTAAATTACAATAATAGTATGCACAACATAGAGTCAATCAATATAAACCTAATAAGGTCCAAACAAATTAAAGGCGATGCATGAGTCAACACACAGCACCAAAAAGCATATTATATTAATTATAAACGTAATTATGCTCACGTGGCAAGTAAAGACAAGAGAAAAGTGAAAAATTTTAGCGAAACTATTTCTCTGTAAGTAGAACGATTCATCACACAACACTCGCAGCAAGTGCATCCTTAATTTTCACCAACTACTTACTTTTTCTTATTACCAGGAAAGGATTCATGTACCAATTGTTCATCAACTCATTCGCTCCATGTACTCACAACAATCGACTACCGTTAAAATTGGGATATTATCTATCACCTATATACTTATCAAATTGCTTCACCTATGGGGAGCATACGAGCCATACGAAGAACCATTCCGAACATGAATGACCATAACTGGCGAGCTGTTTCTGATCGGAACATTATGGAACGCCAAAATAGTAGAATTAAGAAGAATTGGGTAAACTTGTGAACCCAGTACAATCTGCAAACAAAAAACGCTTTGTTAATTAAGTTGCATACAAAATCAATGTTATTCCTCTTAGCAGCACTAATAGTGATAATAGTTCATGTAAAGACTCCGATACAAGGAGATACTAGTATTATTTTTTTTTTAATTTTCAACTTACTTTCTAACGTGTTTTCGAGCAGCCGGCAACGTACTGAGATCTTCCTTTAAAACGTATCTTCTCAATCCCAAGCAATATTTTCCAATATAATTGGGCCAATTCACTTCTTTTACGTTGAAATTGAACATTTTCTTATCTTCCGGCGTCAATTTTTCGTATAGATCAATCATATTGTCTGTACAAAACTTCCATTCGTGGGTTGTGAAGAATTCTAATGAATTTACAGCTTTGCTGAGCTTTTGGTACACCTTGAGCATTCTGTTCGATAAAGATACGAGTAAAATTCAATTGTCATTTAATATATGTACATGATTTACATCAGATGAATAGAGTTGTGAATTTTTCAACAATCTTACATAGGTTTCTTGCCAGCAAGACGTGCAGCTACATCCATCAAATAAGCGGGTACATAATGAATGAAAAAGTCATTGATGTTGTGCCACATTCTGTTGGATTTGAAGGATCCAGCGGGATACCACAATACGTCGTTCAATGGGTTCAGAACCAGCTGTCTAAAGCCCCATTTTTCTAGCTCTCCCCACAATAAGGGGTTTTGAGTTCCAGTACAGCAATTGTACACCACAATACTGTTCGGTCTACAAACAAATGAAACAAACACGTGAACAACAAAGACAAACAAATAAGCTGAGATAAAAATACAAATGAATGCTGCATTGTTCAAGTAATTGTGCTGTGTAACGAATTTGAGAATGGTATTGGGTGTTTGCAGTGCTTACCTAGCAGTGGCAGTGTGCCATGCAGATGTAATCATTAAATTCACTGGGAAATCTAAGGGTACTAGATCTGCTACTTTATTTCGGTGACATAATAGTGTACGCAGTACACCTTTTCCACATGCAGCTATTAGTCCAGTCGGGCCGTTGATATTGTCTACCCATCCAGCTACAGGTTCCTTCCACGTGGCAGTTACTGCAAATCATTTTACAAATAAATAATACATAGTTAAATAGTTATAAAAATGAAAATGTGAGTGTTTTTCATACATGAGTAAATATTGAACATACCAATAGACGGACGTACGATGCAAATCGGAAGGTTTCCACCTTCTTCACTGAGAATATATTCAGCCAATGCTTTAGTATAAGTGTACGTGTTTGGCTTATCCCCGATAAGTCTGCATTAAACAAATCAAACATTATTAGCATTAATCACCTTATCTAATTTATTCAATTAAGTATTCCCCTGGTTTTTCTCACCACACTAATATTGAGGTTGTGAATATGTTTTATCGATGTTATAAATTAATCCTCTTTATGCATTTTTTGCAGTATATAACAAGTTTTATATCTCCTTTCTAATAAACGCCACTAGGTACTTTTATATTTTTTCATCTTGAGAGTAATTCCATGCATCACTTCAAAGAGATGAAAAATGATAATGCTTTATGTGCATTAAATAATAGACTAATAGTCCATTACATGGTAGTACTATTTAGGGCAAAGAAACAACTTAGGATAATCGGCTATAGTTATTTGATATTGCTTTGTGAACAAACATGAACTGAAAGTACAATGAGATTTTTATTGCAACGAGTCTTTTCAGTTCCATTTCCTTGAAGTTGTTTTCAATTATGTTCGAGTGTTTGCTACTTATGCTTTAAACCTATCTTAAACCTGTCAAAACCAAACTTTTTGAGTATGGTGTATTTCATTATTGACATGGGTAAACAATACAATCCATTGTGATTAAGTCTACATCTTGAGCCATTGCTAAATTAGCATAAAATTTTTAGCATTTCATTCTCGATCGTACTACTTTGTTTTTCTCATAACTTTCAATTGTTAATATTTTCTGTTTAAATTCTAGGAATAAGTGATCAATAATTTTTTAACGTTGATATTCACAGTGTTGTGCTATGAAAAACCATTTCATTCATCAGTGTCAATCAGATAGTTTTTTGTGCACACTGTGCATACGACTTACTGAGGTGTAATAGAGTTGACGATGTCATCGTGCATCCATTCAACACTTTGGACGAGTTTATGAGGATCAGTTGGTGGAGGGTAGATAATTTCCTGTATTTCGTCTCGTTCACAATTGGCATAAGCAGTTGATACATGCACTAGAGCCTGTCGAGACAAACAAATTCGTACATGTAATAATAAACATTCTTGAGTTTCGCTTCTACATAATTTCGTAGCAATTTGTATCACAGTATAATTAAAATTGATAGACAAAAGATTCAATGCATATTCACATGAGTTGTGTGAATGTACATAAATATGCTCATATTTAAACGAGACTAGACATACCAAGCAGATTACATATAACATTATGCTGGTCCACGTAAACATTGCATAGACTTACACTAATGTAATTTTGTAATTAAAATGGTAATCAATATTAAACTTACAACAAGATGCTTCATTCGCTTGCACAAGTCAACCATCTGTTTTGTGCCTGTAAGGTTGACATTAATAGATAATTTGAGTTTCTCATCAAACTTGACCGTGGCTGCAGAATGGAATACAATAGACACTTCATCGCATAAAGTTTTTTGATCATCTTCACTGATCCCCAATTCGGGGAGTGTTATATCACCCGCAACTGGTATTATTTTCGACAGCACATCCGGATTCTCCGTTTTAAGTGTCTCATATAACTGTCAATACAAAACACACAAATTAGATTATGAAAGTGAGGATACGACACGAATATAAACACACGATACATTTTAATTTGTTGTAACTACCGTAACTATGAATGTTCTAAAAATATAAACACACAGTACATCTTAGTGTGTTGCAATTATCTTAACTATGTTTCTACTAAAAAAGGATAAACACAATAGATTTTAATGAGTTGTGGCAACAGTAACTATGGATCGACTAAATGTATCATAATATTTGTGCTCACACTGATTTCCCGAAACTAAACATCAATCTATTCATAAAGACTACACAATGATTCTCAGTTGGTTGCAATACATACATACAATTACATTAAGTATCTTATATGATTGCAGGTTGCTGGTGGCAAATTGCAGTGCATTGTGAATATTAGCCATTTGTAATGCATACATTGCATATTACTATATGAGCCGGCAACATACCACAGAGTTAATATGATGAGACTATCACAAAGCTATCAAGGACATTAATATTTACATTTGATGCTAAGTAAATAGATTGAATACTTTCTCTGTAATTTAAAAATAGCTCTTTGCCAATCAAAGTACTGTATTCAAATTCAACCCACTCACACTATTGCTAATTTAGCGGAACTAATTAGTAAATTATTGTTTGTATTTAAGGGTAAAGGAAATAAAAAGAAGTGAATTGAAACTTACGGAATTGTCGATGAGTTCTGCGAGTCTGGCCTTGACGTCTGAGCCCGATTTGGGTCGAATGAGTACATAGATACTTTTGACATCGGGACAACTCCTGAGGATTTTTTCTACAGTGGCCTTTCCGAGAAAGCCCGTGGCTCCTGTGATAAAGAGGGACCGACCCCGATAAAAGTCCTGGATTGGAGTGCTCTTTTTGTCCATCGTTGTCCACGAATACACCGAAGTAGCCGGGGACGAGAGACGGCGAGACGATGATGATTGTCGACTTCCGGGATCTTTTTTGGCTGGACCTGACTTGGTAGACGTCTCGGGATCGGGATGAGTCAGAGCGAGACTACTCCTCTCTGGTCCGTCTTCCGTCAGTTGTGCAGGTGGAAACGTAGCCGTTTTCGGAGGAATGCTGCTGCTTCGTCGAGTGGCCTCGCCTCCGCTGCCCCCTCCTGAACCTGTAAATATCAATGAATCCGATATTGGTAGCGTGCTACTTCCTGTCTTAACCACACCATACACCCGGCGCTCTCTTTATTCCCGAGTCCCGACTTTTACTATTGCCTACAGCCATCCTATCCATATCCTATACACACCGCCTCTATAGCACATACATACACTTCTATAGCTCTCCAACAGTCACACCACCACCAAACTTACTCCTATTTCCTCCACCGTCATCATCGTTATAGAAAACAAATACGATTTTCGGGTAGTAGCCAGCACGGTAGAAATACAAGAGTAGCAGTGCAAGGGCTCCTGCACCATTCCCTCTTGTCTCGCCCCACTCTATTGATTTACCCGGATCTGCCTCTGCCTGCCTGCCTGTGCCTGTGCCTTCTCCACAGCTACAGCCACGCTACACACACACTCACTACACTTTTACACTACTTCACTTTACACTCACACTCTACAACAGTCCGTCAGTCGGGATATAATGCTCTTTTACAACTGACTGTCTCGTCGCGTCGCCTTATAAATGCTCCGCTAAAACTCAACTCAATGCAATGCAACGGCTCACTCACGGTTTTTCCTTCCTATCTCTATCTACACTTTATCCCACAGCTAAAAGACCTATTAGCCATTCCCTCCTCCGAGAACTTGGCTATAATCATATTTCCCTACTTTCATATCCACCAACAACCCTATGTCTGACACCGTAACATGCTCCCAACTTATACAAGCACTATAATTCCGTTCCTACGAGGTCTCCTCCGCTTCTCCCGCCAGTATATCCATTATCCGTCGGTTATAATGTATACCCCGGCTTATAAAACACCAAGGCTGTACTCGCTGTGCTATACTTATCCACTTGTACCAATATATTATGGAGTGTGTATATATGTATGTGTGTGTATGTGTCTCAAAACTTTTCGCCGTCAACCCACTATTATTACAAAACACAACATTACTTTACTTCCTCTCATATAACTCCACGTATCAAAAACTACCCGTATTGTTTACATTGCCGTTATTCTTTCTTAGACAAACTATTAACAACTGGTAGAGTACAAATGTAATATTATAGTAAATAAAATATGTAATGCCGTGTGTTCAGTCTCCTTACTTGTATCGTTTGATAGGCGAGGCAGAAATTATATTATTATTCCGCTCCTACACTTATGCTTTTATGTTTAAGTATAATTCATGAGCACAAAAATTTCTCCACTCACATGTATAATAAATGACTGTAATGTAATACCAATTACCAGATACGACTATACCCGTTAGCTACTGAGAATTTGATGACATCCGAAAATAATATCTAAATGCGTGTAGACAGCCAAATGACACTTTGCCCTGATGTATTATTCAAGCTAAAAATATGCATGTTCTCTTATTCAGCCTTTCCTTCATTATTTACACTGAATAGTTTGTTGTGTGTTATTAGATTATTAGGGTATTGGGTAGCTAGAGAATCTGAACCTATAATTCACTACTACACAATACAACTCCTGTATACTATACTTACTAAGGCATCTTTTGATCTTCAATAAAATAAAGTCTGGGACGACTCACGTTATAGATTATTAATGCAATAGTGCTCTATAGAAGTAAATGCTAACTAAGTTAATCTCAAGTGTAACGTTCTTTCAAAGAAGCACTTCAATCTTATATAATAATTTCTTCATTCAGTAATTCCATTTTCCCTCTATTCTCTAATTCATTCATGTATCTGCTCTGCTATATTACGATACACATATCTTCAATGTGTGTAGCAATGTAGCAGAATAAATCCTCCGATGCCATGCAATCTTCTCAGTAGGTAATCAGAACAATTTAAGTTTCCTTTGATACCATATAGTATCAGAGTCTTTTAAGGCATTACTTTTGTGATGTAGCTATACTGATTTATCACAAATCATTTATATGTTCTTTACATTTGGTTTTGGCCATGGAATTGAATAAATGAAACGTGAAACGACATATATACACCTTTCCTAATTCAAGATCAAATACAGTGTTCAGTTGCCTATGTAGATAGTTGATTTAAAATTAGAGGTCAGGAGAGATTCTTTACAAAGTCAGTATGTCAACTTACATGTTGTTTTTAGAGATCGTAAAGATAGAATGAGAAAAGGATACCGAGGTGTGTAATAACAATAATATTATTATTAGAGACTCTTTCGCGCTTACGTTTTGTGTTGGATACAATATTGTAAAGAATGTTGTCAGCTGAAAACACTTGAAGGTGTTGAAACACATGGAATCTAAACAAGCAGTTTATAAATAGGTTGTCACTTTTCGTGCTCAGATTTCAGACACAGACACAAGCTTCAGAAAGGTGCTGAAGAGTGACGGGATTTGTTTTATGGTTACCTAACTGTATTTCGTCACGTGTGCACTATGTGATTATGTGTCAAAGTAAAGGAAGTATGGTATGTGGCCATAGTGTAGTAGTTGTACACACCTCCATTAAAATCTAATTAGAAGGTGAGAACTGGAGTTCACACAAACAGTCAGAGTGCGACGGATGAGGAATCTATAGTCACCAAGAAGACCTCTCCTGATGGTGGCAGGCAATGAAACGTAGGATTTGTTACGCAGTCAAATGAATGAATTGCACCAGTCTGAACCTATATACTTCTCGACTAATTAACAACGGCGAGAAATGAGTTGTTGCCGTTTTAAACGACTAGACGATAATGATAATTCTTTCGACTTAGTCTCCAAAGCTTCTAGTTGTTCATCTGAATACACAAAATGAATAGCTAAATACGCAAAGGAGCTTCCATAAGTTCAGATAATTAATATCTTTACTAAATAATACTCGTACATATTAGCACTCCATGCTATAAGTACGTTGTACAGAGTATAGAGTATTTATTAGCTTTACGTGCAACTTTCTCGAATACATAATATTAAGAAATTATATCTGTAGTTAAGATTAATACACGTAATGTACTATGAAAGACACGTAGTTAAGTTATATCATAGTATTGTACAATGGACGTAATGTTCTTTTGATATAAAACAAAATGAAATTATAATTATGCTGAGTACACAAATGTTTATTCTTACTAGCGTTCTTATACTTTTTGTAGACTACACTACTGCACGCAACGCAAGCCGTCACTTAACGTTTAGTTACAAGCGTCAGAGTCGGTTCCGCTTCTCACTTACGATTTCGTCATTTTATTTGCGGTGATGCGTAAGGCTATAAGCCTTAAATAAATTTTAGTGTTTAAATTTTTCATCTTGGCATGAGCAATTGTAGTGGCTTTGTGTCTTTTTCGTTCCGGAGAATTGGTTTCATTATAATATGACCTGTCATAGTCATAATGAAGACTTATTAATTTATTTCTTATATAAGGATCCATACTATAGATATACAAACATTATACTTAATCCAATATTAAAAATGGAGCATTTAAATGGTTCATGTATTGTAGTAATGATACATAATATCTGGTTTGAATCAGTTATGTACATACATGAATGTGTGTTCAGAGTTAACAAGGATTTCATATTGTTATATATAGATATAATAAACCATACAAACGGATATAAAAAAGGATCGAAGAGACTATTCTATTAATGCTAATTAATATTGCTTTTTTTTAAATTGTCCAATGTTTGTAAAAAATTGCCATTATATTTTACCAGTACCTTTTACACTCAGAACGATTTTGTTGCCAGTTCTGTTAAAACTTGATGAAAAGAGCGAGAAAGAGCATTTTAATTTTTTTTTAAATTTTCCATTATTTTTTCGAATTCGGGACCTAAATTTACCCCTAGAACGAATTTGATGCGAGTTCTGCTAACTTTGCATTTGGGGTCTTTGCCTTGACCCCCCTTCATACGACCTTGTTTGATCCTCCTGTATGCCGTACATAGCTTTCAGATAACATATGGGAAGTTTGAACGAGTTTGGTTTACCCGTTCTTGAATTATACTGCGAACGTTCAGAACGCAAACAATGGGACGACGAACAGACAGAGGGACAGACGAAAATAGAAAGACATAAAGTATCTCCGATATATCTTCGATACTTATTGTTAATAACTAACGTCAGTGGCAGACAAGAAATTAGAGTTAATTTATACCTCTAAAACGTACGTTAAATAAATGCAGTATAATTATCTCAATTTCGATACTGCTGAATCAATATGGGTAGGATTATTGACTTTGTCATGTATTATGTGCTTGTTATCATTATCCTCTGAATTGTGTCTGTGTCTCTATAGGATTCTTTTGCACATTCATAGCTACAATATTATGACATTACTTATCCCGTGTAAAGTGGCTGTTGGGATGGAAAGTATAATGAATCCAAAGAGCACCAATGCCAAAAACAAGAAATTATACTTCAATTTGAGACATGATTAATTACACGTGTCTTTAAATTGGAGGTGGAAGATAATAGAGAAAAGTACTGAAATAGTGCATGGGCAACATCTTGAGACAAATTGGGTCAGAGGATGAAGGAGAAGGAGTCAGGTCAGGGCATTCTGGCATGTTTACTTTTAGTGTGTTTCCACTACTCTTGTTGACTTACTGTTTCCTCTAACATACAAGATCACTCTGTAAGACCACAACCGCAACCCACTCATGGTCAAAAAAGCTGTTTTGACAATGACATGCAGAGCACGTATAGGGAATTGTAGTATTGTTTTTTGTACCTGTAGCTTGACAGTAATTTCAATCATTTGCACCATCAGGATTGCTCATTACTTACACATTACACTGCAATTATTATATATTGGTGCTACAGACATAATAGTTTATACCACAATATTATTATGTATATAAAATAATAAAATAATGTAGTAGTTTTTAAGTGGTGGTTTGGCTTAAATTATATATTTTGTAGGCAACTTCGATTGCGTTGTGTAGGTATACACATAATATATATTATAGGTATGAATTTTAAGTGTGTAAGGATTGAGGAGAGACATAGCAGAGTTGTAGGTATTCATTTTCTTACAATCACACTAAAGATACTCAGGATAGGAAGGTTTCTCCTTCCCCATGGCTTATATTTTATTTTACTTTTTACTAATAGAATGGTTGAATAGATATACTGTTATTGTACGTTGTGAGAGTAAAAGGATTTTGCACAGAGGTCATAGTCATCCATATTATTTTAGTTGAAGTTTTTTTACTTGAGTGTCTACGAATGTTCAGAAGAAATAGTGATAATAGCTTTTTAATCATGTTCTACTAAAAGCATCCGTAAATGTACTTAATAGTTGAACAATTGAATCTTATGACAAAGAACTGCTACAGTTAAATTTAAATTGAATTGGGTAAGAGTATTAATCTTTTTGCGAACATTCATAGTCATGCATAAGAAAAATAGAAAACATGTAAGTGTAAAAACATAAGGCGAACTGAATACTGAAATCATTGTGAAGCAATTAGTATTCACTAATTTATAATTTAGCTTGTAAAGTGTTTTCGTATTACCGAATACGTGTCTTTATAATTGTGAAAGTTCGTGTACAGTATCTTTTCATTCTTAGAGAATGAAGAGTGACAATGACAGCAAACTAAATTAGAAGTTTCATTAAAAGCTTCAGTTTGGGTTTCTTTAAATTTCATTTAGAATAAAAGAGGTCTCATAGTCTTGCCGCATTTGATAGTAGTGAGGGATATATCTATGCATATAGAAGTTGCAGCGAGACGCTGCCCTATTATGTATCTTTGTATTTATATGTTACACTACACTACCGAACAGACTTCAAATGCATGCAAATTGTAAACGGTACAGTTTGTAACGCTCTTTTTACTGTGTTTATTTCTAATTATATCAGTCTGTAAAAATGTAATGCAATAAGAGGTTTTTTTTTAATTTCTATCTTGTATTGAATGTCTAGGTTCCTATTACTCACTTGCTACATAATATACATTTTTAGTTTCACTAGGTACACCGGAAGAAATTAACTTTACATTATAATGGTACACAGATTCACGATGTACGGACTTTTTATAGAAGTAAAAGTATGAGAGCAACATAGACAACCAAAATCACTCTAAACCTCCAATTGACTGACTTCAATTGATTGACTTTCAACTTTGGAAGAGTTTCATTTAAGTTTGAATAAAGTGATTCATTTGTTAGGTAAATTGCTTTTAAAATTCTTTGCTTTCTCTGTACGTTGTTTCTCGATCACTGTACTGTAATAGTAATTCGAAATCCCTTGTGATAATACACATTACTATGAGAACATTGTCATTGAATTTGTCATTCTCATTAGACTTGACTTTAGATGAACTTTAGATGTAATTTATCATAACTGAGGAGCATGCACTAAGATTTGCTTTTGACATTTGATATCTTGTTTGTGACATGATATACCTACATACTTTTTAATAAGTATATTCCTAACTAGGTATCTAACTACAACATTTTATGTGCTGATAATGTAATTAAATGTATATGAATATCATTATAGTATTAAGTATAATGTATGTATGCTACGCATGCATCTTGAGACATTTCTGTTCGAGTTTTTAATCAAAAAGTTTTCCACCAAACCACTTGAGATACGGACAAAGAACTAAGTATTTCTATTTGAGTTGAATTTTAATTTAACTGGCACTTATTTTTGAAATGAAAAATATCAAAAGAAAATTCTATTTTAGTCTTTTCTTTAGTTTTACGTAATGAAAAATACCATAACATAAAAGGATTCACAAACTGGGAAAAAAGTAATTGAAAGTAAGAAAAACCTTTTAAGGTGACTCTGCCGTACAGATGATAATAAACCAGAAAAAATCAAATATCTCTTAGCCGGAAACTTGTTAAGAA
>JAQFYB010001096.1:0-37107 GCA_034694085.1 Pogonognathellus longicornis
TATTTTGGGAGAAACCTGTTTTTATCTAGTGTAAGTCCAAAAATTTGGGGGGGGGGCTTCAGCACCCTAAGCCCCCCCCCTAAATACGCCACTGTGATAATATAAAAGTAAGTTCCAAATTATATTGATTGTTGATATAAAATTGTTAAGTACCTCGTTTATTTTCTGGGGCTACATCTACATGGAATCGTTTCGTTACGGTACCGTGAAGATTTGAAACTATGCAATCATAATCCCCAGCAAAAGATTCGTTAATAGAGCTTGGGAATATTAACACTTTTGACAAACCTTTGTCCACGATGATTAAATCAGGACTCAAAATTTCCTAGTGATTCACAAACAATAAAGAAAATTTTAAAACCCACAAATTTCATGAAAAAAATTATTTCAATTTTAATAACGTACAGAGCCATTAAATGTCCATTTAATTTCCGGAATGGGAAATCCATCTGCCTGGCATGTAATGCTCTGAGATGACTTGGACACTTCAAAGTGAAACTCCGATTCTTGGCTGGTAATATTCGGAGCAATGGATTCTGACAATATTATAATTTATATATCACACATATTTAATCATTAAAAATAAATTTTAAAATGGCAATTAAAATTAGTTAATTTAAAACTATTAAAAAATACACACATATATATTTTTCACTTAATTTTTAACCTTCCATTACCTTTAATTTTTACACTTGCAGAAACAGTATCCCATTTGATTTTTGAATACACTCTAGGAGCAGCACAAACAACTCCTACTATAGATTCTTGGGGAAAGGTGATTTCAACCACACTATAAGGGTTGATTCCAAATTCCTTGTCTGCATAATATATAGGGCGAAGGTGTTCTAGTAAACAGAATTTTTTACTGCTTTGAATTTTATTTGCATAGTTAAACTAATATTTAATTTGTGACATTTATTTTATAAGTCAATGTTCGTAATAATTATTACACACCTTTAGGGATTTGTTGAAAGGAAAACGATCCATTTTCTAAAATGCTAAATAGCCATGTGAATCCATCCTCGTACATAAAAGAATGTCCTTCACATAAGAATTTGTATTTTTTGACATTCTTAGCATATTCATCTGTCTTGTCATATTGGATGAGTCGTAAAACAGCTTGTAGTGGAATATTATTGTTGTAATTCCAATCTAAAAATGTATTATTATGGCATGAGGACTAAATATTATGCTATTAAAAATCTTAAGCACAAACGTTAATGTATTTGAATATTAGTATTTAAAAGAACTACAAACAATACAGTCATACACATATTTCCATCGAATCCTTTGAAGTACGTTTCCAGGAAATATTCATGACCGCTATGTCGTTTTGCTATGCAAAGGAGATTCCCCTTGTTGCTTGGAATTGGTTTTGCAACAATGCAATTAGGTCGTTCAAAAACTCTATCATGATGGCATGGAGTGTTTGCAAACGTGGTTTGCGCACTATTGCAAGTAACCATGTTATCATTCCAATCTCCTAGAATAGTCTCAATCTACATAAAAAGATTCCATTTTATAAAAAAACATAATGTTGCATGAGATATAAATGCATTTTATATAAATTTTGGCCACAAATGACTCAAATTGAACAAGCTAGGAATGAATTTGATATATTTTACATTGAATTTTGGCCCAAATTTGCCAAACAATTACGATTTATTCCATGAACATGTTTCTGCTCAAGCCCCCTCCCCTCCCAACGTGTGATATGGCGTCCCAGTTTTGAATAAAGGAAAAAAATATTGTAAAATGTGACTTACATGGTGTAAGCATTTTGACAATTGTCTGCATTGGAATGGAGTGTCACATGGAATATGTTTGATAATGATCGCTGTCACAGCCTCGAGAGAGGTAGTGTCGCATACAAAATTTTCTTCAAAATCGTCATAATAAAGAATTGTGAGAGGTCGCAAGGGAGGCATTGGGGGTGGTCCTATTTCTGAGTCGTGGTCTCCTTCGTCCGGTTTCTCAGGAAAAGTGCCTTGTTCAATTAAAAAATTATTGAGCTGTTATCTTTGAAATGAAATGCAACAATTTAATGTATATTTTACAATACCTTATTTAGAAACAATTATTCGTGATACCTTTTAAATATTCAACTAAACTCAATAACTGTGTAAATCATTTGTTTACTTTGAAAAAAAATCTAACCCTGATTATCTATTGAACTTAAATTGGGGCATTTGGCATTGGTACAATATTTTCAAATTATAAATTGTTCCATTGTTCAAATTTCGAATTCTCAACTTTTGAATGGTCTATCCTAAAAGGAAAAAAAATTATAGCTCAAAAGGAGACGTTGCTATAATATTGGTGTGTAATTCTCTAAAGCTTAAGACAGTTAATTTAAAGAATAAGAATCAAAAAAGTTTTCAAAAAGTAAGTATTGCGTACATACTTTGTGTGGTAATATTCCATAGATACAATGATTCATTGGTTGCAAATGTTACACATTCAATAGAAATTGCATCACTCTGGCAATTGATTCCTGTCCAGTCTGCGAGACAATCATCCAATGGAACATGAATAAGAGTAACTATTGCTTCAAATCGTACATCAGGCGAGGTTAGCAGTCTATGCGACAAATTTGCTTGAATATTGCCAGATTTAGATAGAAAACTAAAATAGATTATTTTTTCAATGTTTGTTATAATTGTCTTATTTTATCAGTTTTACATCTTACTAGTTTTTGGTAAGTATGATTTTCCAGGAGAAAGCTATAGAATAGTATCAATTGTAAAATGCAACATTAAAACAAAAAATAGTCTTTTCTTTAAAATACATGAATTAAGCAGTCATTGTTTTTCGAAGTCCAAACATAAAATTATTATTAAAATTCTTATGAAAACAACTATCATTTTTATCCACGGTTGACTTTAAAATTATGGCATCATTAAAAAAGAGTATCTACCGGGTTCGCATCGTCACGTTATGTATTTTATGATTGCATCTTACAACAAGGGGTTTTTGTTTGGTTTGAAGATCATATAATAATTCTTTATCAACTATTCCCTTGCTAGCACTTCCAAGCGGTTCCACAAGTAGATCTACATAATTTAAATCATTTATTTAATTTTCTGGCTGTATGCATTTCAAAACCATAAAAGAATAAAGCAGCTAATGTCATATACCTTCAACAGGTACATTAATTTCAAATATTTGATATGTTTCAGTGTTTCTTGTATCCTTGTTTCTGATTTGACCTTCATACTTAATGTCAAGGAAAGAACACACGTACTGCCCTGTTAAATTTTCACTCGAAACGTTTTTTGTGTCAAGAAATAATCCATTGTAAAAATCATATCGGACACCTTTACTCAGTTTTCGAACCGACTCCTATTTAAAATTGCAAAATCAATTGAACAAAATGATCATTTTCATATTAATAAATTTGTAAAAGTAAATTGTTGGAAGTTTTTTAATGTCGCTTACATCACGTAATTGATAAAGCCACATATTTTCCGCTAGGGTCAAACACGGAATATGAACTATTTCGTCACTAGCTAAAATTTTCATATTACTGGGCCCCATCCAATGCACCTTCTGCGTGTGTGCAAATATTGCTATATTTTGTGTAGAGTAAAAAATAATGATTGGGTATTGGTAACAGAGTGGCAAGAATTGGAATATCATATTTAACTTTGCTCTTTATAACGGTAAGAAAATTTGATGAACATTAGGTTAAAAAAATGCAAAAGCACATGTTTGATTTTTTGAGTAACAACTTAATAAAATATGGAAAAATAAGTTACTAGATTTGTATTTTTGAAACTTTTGATAATATTTGAGTATAATTTAAGAATTACTGTTCATGAGAATTTTGAGGATGTGGTTAATGTGAGTAAAATACTCTTGATTCGTTATATCTGGCATTTCTGAATGGTATATTACATTTATGCTGGACCAAAATACAATTTTTACACTAAAACTATTTTAAATGAATATATATATATTATCCCAACGAATTTCTCAATTTTGCAATGGAATAAATTGTATTAAAACATTTCCAAATTATAATTATAAAAAATTTAAAAATTAAATGAACAAATCTTTCAAAAGATTACGCAAGAAAAAAAAATGCTTACGCAAGAAGTAGAACAAAGCATTAATTTCTGCATCTTGATTTCCAATTTCCCACACTTTGTATTTCACCATCATCATTTTCTTTGTTACTAAATTCACAAGTGGTGCAATGGGAATATCAGTAACCATCTGGTATGCGTAGGTTGAAGAATCGGCATAATTTTGTACAATTCTTTTCCGAATGACATTTGTATAATGAACTGTTTTTACTTCCTTTTCAAAATCAATTTGAACATCTAAGGGTGTGTTCGAAATACACTCAAAGGAAGCATGGTGAAACATGTAATTTAACTGGACAATAAAACTGTTGCCTTCGGTTTTATGACAAGGTTTAAATGTTTCTTTGCTATTTTCACCTGCATCAGCAAACAACACTACTTTGCAACTCAATAATGAATTCCGTTGTAATGAATGGAAAGGTCCGCAGGTGGTAGAAGTTGTCAAAGTTTTATTATTTACTTGCTCAGTTTTCAAGTTTGAGTTCTTGAAACAACAATAAGTTGTGTGTAAATGACATATGAGAATAATTAAAGTTAAAAATACAAAATGTGCTTTGTGAAAAAATTTCATTTTTGTAAAATGAAAATTACTTGCAAGTTGCAAGATAGTTATCATGGACCAGATTTACCAAGTAACAATTATCGACTGAACTGTGCAGCATTGAATAAATAGACTTGAGATATAATTAGCAGAACAACATTTTAAGTCCACCCATATATTGAAGATATAATTAAATATGTGCAAAGGCATATCTAGCATTTCAAAATGGGGGTACATATAAGCAACACTATACATAGATTTAAAAATTACACAAATTTTTGATTTTTTCTAAGATACTTTTTTCGTAATTTGGAGGAAACTGCCCACATAGACAATCATTGGCGTATCCTGGTCACACATCTGGGGTGGGTGCTAGTGCAATACCAATGTCATATATTAGGCCAATTTTTCGTGTTGAGCGCGAAACATTTGAGCAAATTTCGGCCAAATTTCAGTATAAAATGTATCAAATTCAAGCGTGCCGCTTTAAAATTGGGCAAATTGGGCTCGAAATCTACAAAAATTATTGTTACATAGTGCAAAACGGTTGGGAAATTTGGACCAAAATCTAAATTTGTGGTTATAGCAAACAATTTTACTTTTTTTTTACATTTTTAGGGCAGAAACGCCTTTTTTTGTAGATACCTCATTTTATGCATTGTAGAGGAGAAAAATCTGGTGGAAGGCTTTAGCCACCTGACCCCACCCTAAATGCGAAACTGATGTCCATATTTTAATATCGTTGCTAAGAATTAAATTCGTCACACCTATTGTATATATAGGCACTTAACTATGATGCGTGTACTATATATTATGTATGCTGTATATATTAAGCACAGTGTATTAACTTTTTTCATTTTTTTTATCTAATCACAACTTTCCGTGCACATTTCAATGAAGATAATACTTGTAGTATGAACTTACATGCCTATGTATGGGCTAATAACTTGATGTATTCTTGTCATTACGAGGAATAATAGGATACACATATACACCATGTTTTAATTACCACCGTGTTTCTTTAGAAGCTTATTGTACTTGCATGTCAAACATATTGTAATTATTTTTATCAAATATATTTAAATGCTTTTGTCAATGGTATTATAATTAATTGTGTCGTACACAATTGTAATACGTACTGGTATTACACTATACGGCATTTAAGTATAAATGATTAGGTTTTTGAATTGTTATTACAGCCACGAAGAGTGTTCATATAAATAATGTGAGAATGACTAGACACTCAAACAAAATTATAAGTTGGAGGGTGCCCATGGTTAATTAAATGTTACAATATTTTGTAACGTTATAGAACGACGGTATGATATACCAATACCAGCGTGAAATATGTGGTATACATTTCACTATGACATTTTTTGTCGCACAAAGTTATAATTATTGACATAATTCTATTATATTAGTTTCCCTCAAATGGTACCTACACCAGAATCAGATGATCAATTTGTTTGCTAAACTTCATCATCATTTTAATCGAGCACTTGACAATTAAAAAGACCGTTTGTGTTTTTATTAAACACTAATTAAAAGCTTATCGCCACCGATTGCCCTGATTAGAACTTAAATAAAATAATTCTGCTTGATTAGATGAGTTGCCGCTGAACATTTTTTCGATAGCATCTTTGTTTCAACATCCAGCTAATATATGAGAAGTTTGAACCAATGTGAAATGTGGCAAAAAGTTTTTGTCATTCTTATAATGACAACTAGAGACCGCGGAACCTATTTAGATGTGGGTGGACAGGTGGACAATGCTTATAGCCCACATAAACTATCATAGTCTAGGTGTACTAAAGACAATATTGTAAATAGAGTTTAACTTGAGATTGCAAAATATATTTTGTCAATGCATTACAAATTACAACTGACTAGACTTCAGGGTAGACATGTCCACCCTGAGAATTTTCAGGGTGAACATTGTCCACTCTGTCCACCCGGTTCCGCGGTCTATGATGACAACAAATATTTTAACATTAAGACTTAAGGTTTATGATGACTTTACTTTACAAAACGCAATTTTAATTTACAGTATTGTAGCACTATGCCCCTTTCTCTCATCTTTAGGGATATATTTCCTCATCATTCAAAGATTTTTGCCTGTTTGTACACCGAAATCAGCTAATGCTACTGTTAACCTTATTGTGTAATGTTTATTGTTAAAGCATTTTAATAATAAATTAGGGAAAAACAGATCCATGCAATATTTAAATACATGACAGCAAACGGTGTTTGCCGTTTGTTAAACCTAAGCCTACAGCTCGCTAAATTATGTTACGGTTGTAAAGTGCGCACTATTTAAAAGGGACGGAAGTTTTGTAGAACAAAATTATACCTTTTACACAAAATTTTATGTTCAAAATTACGACAAAATAAAAATGGCCTATCTTATTTGTGGAAAAACAAGTGGCATCAACAATTTCGTAAATTTAAAAGCTGAGGTTAATCTATCGTCGTCTGAAAAAGATATTTACAGCACATGGACACGGAGAAGAGAATTTTTCACAGCAGCAACTTGTCAAGTTTTGTTTGACAATAAAAGTGAGCACTTTGTTGACCTATTTTCAAAATGTTAATTATTGTTCATTTGTGAATAAGTTATTCGAGATGTTGGCTTTACTTGGAAACATATTAAATCTTTCCAAAATCAAATATTCCAATTGTCAAGAAAAATCTATGATCTTCTTGATGAAAATTATCATCAAATTGAAGAAAAATCTTAACCATATGTTGTGAAATGAATGACGGATGTAATGGATACAATCTTTAATGAAAGGAAGCAAACATATATTAATTATTAACAACATACAGAGGGTATGAATGATTTGTTCGTTGGGATAAATATTATATTGTTATTATGTGACGTAATATTTATATTATGTGACGTAATATTTATATTATGTACTGATTCTGATTTGTAAAATTTGGATTGCCTAATTTGTCACGTTAATAAGGCTGAACTTTGAGGCAAACAGAATTTCTTTACTTTTGTTAGTAAAAATACATCGCCAAATTTTTTTTTACATTATTCATTCGAGTAGATGGTCGAAATAATTTATTCAAGTAAATACATGTAATATTCAATATTAGGTATAGAATATCGCTTTTGTGATGTAATAACATCGTTTAATAAGATTTCCTTATTAAATATTACGAGGCCGTATTCAGGATTTGGCTTCGGGTGAGCACCAAGACAAAAATGTTATTATAAATGTTATTTTTGATGAATTTGTCAAATTTGAGACAAAATGAACCTAAAAAATCATCAAATTCGCGCGTATTGCGAAACGTTTCGCGATTTAGGGCACTTTCCGGCCAAAATTAACCTTTGTTGAGAATTCAGGGGGAGGGGAGATGGGCACTTGCCCTGGTGCCCTGCCGCTAGATATAGCCTTGAAATATTATCCTAACAGTTTGAATCCTTTTAGTTGTTTACAGCCCTCAAAGTTCTGCTGTTTCTCGCCATCATCATTCACACAGTCCGCATTCATTTATTTCTACACATTGGTCACCTCACAAACAGCAAATGCAGGATTGACGAGCAAGACATCGGAGAGTACAATGCAAAGTCTTCGCATAATATTTGCACAGAGAGCTTTTCGCAAGTTAAATTATAAGGTGAGAAGAACAATTTGAGTTTACACAATTTACAGATAGGGTGGTATCGCATAAGAAAATATTAGCAGGGCTGGATAGCCCATAAAATTCTACACAACCTTCATGTAAAATATATGTCCCTATGCCCAAAATGTAACCCTGATTTTACACAGGCGAAAAACAAAATCCTAATACATTGGCGGAGTAGAGAAAGTTGTTGATTTCAAACCCCAATTTGGGAATAACGGAGGGGGATTTCGCCAGTTGAGTTTTTTTTATTGAATTTTGAAAATCGTGATAAATCACCAATCTTTTACCCAGTTAGCAGGTAGTGTAAGAGGAATTTCGTAACTTTATTTGAACAGCTACCAAATACATTGCCACTTCCATATTTTTAATAATTAGACATACATCCAGAAGCAAAAAAATTCCTCCAAAATCATTCACCAAGTATTTTTCTAAGCTCTGTTCATTCATATTTGGAAGAATTTTTCTGCTTCATGATTTTTGTTTACAAAATTGTTATGTGCCCAACCTCCTGAACCAAGATGGTTGTAAAGGATAAACATGGATGTATGTATAATTATGTAATTTATGGAAGTTGCAATGTATTTAGTAGCTGTTCAAATAAAGTTACGATATTCATCCTACACTACATACTAACTGGATAAAAGATTGGTGATTTTTCACGATTTTCAAGACTCAATATAAAATAAATCGAAAATCATCCCTCGCATTTTTTTCTCCAAAACATTTTTACTTTAAGGTGACTCTGCCGTACAGATGATAATAAACCAGAAAAAATCAAATATCTCTTAGCCGGAAACTTGTTAAGAAGGCATAATGCAACCGTTTGTGAAGTTAATGTTGCTCTACAAGAATGTACTTTTACATTTTTAAAAAAGCGTAAAATTTAGAAACCTATTCGTTTTGAAAATTCGATTTTGAAATTTTTTCAAACCGAATAACAAGGCGTTTGAATCAAGGCGTTTGCGTTTTTAAAAATAATCCCGTGTAATTTGATTGATAAATGAAATGTTGTTCATTCCCCAGTGAAAAATATGAAACGTATCCTTAACCCCAAAGAGGTGAGACTATTGTTGGATATTTTATTTTTGTGTTACTTAGGCTAATAGTACCTATAAAGTGTTCTATGAGTGTACCTTGTTATATATTCATTTTTGAATTCATTTATAGGTCTATTCTGAATCTGCTCCACAACTGTCAGTATAATAAAAACTTCGAGAGCCTAGCGAAACAGTTTGTGCTTCAGCATCCGATGCCGCGTTTTGCATGCAGATTTTGTGGTGAAAAGTTTATGGAAGACGAAGATTTGAATTTTCAATTTTACAATGGACAGGAAACCATCAAATTATATTGTAACTATTTCCCTGAGTTGTTCACAAACAGCAAGGATTTGAAAAATGAGCTTCACGCTGACCGGAAACCATTCAAATACCAATGCGATATTTGTGCGAAACGTTTTTCAACCAATAGTGCCATTGAACAGCATCACAAAGAAGACCACAAAAGTACATGTTGGTTGTGCAAAATGAGGTTTGACAAAAAATCCTTTTTAATTTCCCACATGGAACAGCCACACAAAACAAATCTCCGGTGTGACGAATGCTCGGAGCATTTTCCTACTACCTAGCAATTGCTTACTCACAAAAATGATTTTCATAAGAAAATAAGTCTGAAATGTGTAATTTGCGGTATAATGGTTGCAACAAAAGCCGAAAAGACAACTCACATATTGGAACACAACAAAAAACCTGTCGATTCAAATGAACATTCCCTTAAGTTCAACAAGGCACAAATAATGAGTTCAATTGTGGATAATGTTCAGTTTTCAAAAAATTTATTATTCTGAGAGAACATGTGAAGTTGTTTCATAAAAACTCAAAGGATGTCGGAAAATTTAAAAGTGGCCTATGCGATGTTTATTATACCAACATAGAAAGTTTACGTTCTCATGTGCTTATTCTTTGTTACCCGAAAGCGTCGTTTAGCTGTATATGTGGTTATGGCTATAAGACTGAAAATGAGTTAAATTCGCATTATTCTATTTGCCCTGAAAAGTTATTGCCCCGGTTATTTCCATACCTAATTTCAGTCCCGGGATATAATTTGCAAAATTGCAGTTTGTGATACAGTTAATTGAAACCTTACATTCTGGGGTGGCTATAATTATGTTAAATGGATGTCAAGTTAGACCATTAGAAGGGTGGGCTAAAATTAGAGGAAATACGGTAAACACACCAATCAAGATCACCCTGATCCTGAAAGTTAGGTTACAAAATTAAAGTTCGACTTGTGTGGTATCTACTCGGCAAATAAAGCATCTCTACGCAGACATTTACTTGTTCGCAGCGATGTACATAATGCATAGGATTTTAAATGTAAATTCTGTTGGACGCACTTTCAGGATCATCAACTGTTAAACAAATACATAGAGGTTTTTCATTCAGAAGAGTATATTTATGACGCACGCGGGAAAAGTTTCAGGAATTTAACTTGTTTCATGGAGCACAATAGAATTCACGACGAATCTGCAAGAAATGTGAAATGTAAAGTTTGCGATAAAATGTTTCTGAAATCACGCCGATGCAGAAAACACGAAAGACCTAGGCATAGATGACTTCTGTGATATTTGAGGAAAGGGATTCACTAACTCAGGAAATATTGCAGAGCATAGGAAAATAAACACTGGATTCCCGACTCGCATTCGCTAACGAAAGGAAAAAAAACTGGCTTCTGATGTGCTGCTTTCCTATTACGTGGTACAAAGCAGGGCTGAAAATGATTTTTCCCGGAAACAGTCTTTCCCGACATCTGATTTTCCGGAAAATCACCTTTCTGAACTCTGATATCCTAAAAAACCGATTCAAAGCTTTAGATTTCCTAATTTTCACATTTAATTTTTGGTTTTTCAAATATTTTACTTAATTTTAATTTGTTGGAAAACCTCGTTGCTAGGCTTTTTTCCAACTCTGGTTCAAAGTTATTTTCATTCGCCGTGTGCGATCATAAACTTTAGCTATAAGTTTTCTGATAACCTTTTCATTACTTTCATTAATTTGCATTAAGTTACATTTAATTATAAACATTATGTATTGTAATTTATTTAATTAATGAGAAGTACTTATTATAACTACAAATGTCAATAAATATAAGTGTTGTAGTACATTAAATTATAGCTAAATTTTCAAAGTTTATTAGAAATACGATATTTGTATACTGAGTAGCAATTTACGACTCTGATCAAAGACAATAAATTTTAAAACCAGTAGCATCATTCTGTGTTTTTCATGGAAAGAATTTTTAAATCTTCATCGTTGAATCAAATATTTCGAGTGATGTAAAGCAGCCGGAAAACAAAATGAAAAAGGCTGACAATGGGTAGAGTACTTTGAAAGGGAATGGTACAAAGGATCAGAGTTTATGCATCGTAACCACACTCATTTGTTTGGCGTTGTCCGAGATAAGATTGTCTTAAGAATAACGACCGAAAGCCCATAATACACATTTAGCTGTCGCTAACCGTGGTCGCCCAGTCTTGTTGAATGAATATGGCAGTGGTATCACAGCCCTGTACAAGTCCGGTAAAAACTGTTACACAATCATGTCTCGGTAGGTATCTTGCTTGATTCACTGCCACTAAAGACCGAATATTAGTTTAGATGTTAGCACATAATGCAGTTATTTCTCTGGACGCAAAAGGGTTTCCTCAAGGATATGTGCATTCAGATCGAGTTTCGTCGAATTTTCTCATTAGACCTTTCACGCAGTTTTTATTCGCACTATAACTAGTGTTAAGGTAAAACGCAACTTCACAAGACACACAATATTTGGTTTCGATAAAGTTTGTGGCAATCCATATCCTTTGGGTTATTCCCTTTCATAGTAAAAATTAGCTTTATGTACTCTTTCTCTCTTTTTCACTTTAGTTTTCACTTTGCACTTACGAATTTGCAGCACTTTGCAGTTAAACTAAAAAATTATGTCCACAAAAATAAGGGTTGTGCTATGGTTTTAAAATCTTTAGTCTTTGAGTGGGCTACTCTGTATACAAATAGCATATTTCCAATAAAACTTTGACTCTAGCTTTAATTCGATGTACTACAAAACTTTTATTCATTGACATATGTAGTTTCGTTCATGGCAATAAGTAATATGTCTGACCTTTGTGAAGGGTCAGACATAAAATGAATACCTGTTATCTATATCGTATAATTGCCAGATCGACTGTAGTCTGCTTTTGGACGCTGCGTGTGTAGTAGAGGGGCTGGATAGGGGACTTTCAGAACGTGTCATGGAAATTACACTGTTCAACAACTAGCTAAAAAAGGTCGAGTTCAGCTCAGTGGTTAATGGTCCAATAATTGTAAATAATTTATTGAAGAAATCAGTCTCTATTTATTTAAGCACAAAAGAATAAGAATTCTTATGTATAGGTAACTAAATGAAATTACAAACTTACGATAACATTCAATAACATTTGCATCTTTACACTTTGTC
Organism: Pogonognathellus longicornis; assembly: GCA_034694085.1. Classification (NCBI taxonomy): domain Eukaryota; kingdom Metazoa; phylum Arthropoda; class Collembola; order Entomobryomorpha; family Tomoceridae; genus Pogonognathellus; species Pogonognathellus longicornis. The sequence goes on from JAQFYB010001096.1 coordinate 12,763, forward strand.
AGTTCAGTCCATTACAAATACCTACATAATAATTTCTTGAGTTCATCAATTTCAATCCAATTTTTATGTTCATTATTAGGTCAGCAATGTGCTTACTAATGTAATACCAAAACTCACGACAAATATTCCAGTGTATTATAAGTTCAAAACATATGTAAATATATGTTTATAATATAATAATACTTAATATCATCCTTAATACATAAAATATTTAGCATCACAAGTCTTAGACAAAACACTATATTGTGATAATATTCTATAAACGAGTCTTCAACAAGAATGATGTAACACTAGACTGAGTTTGTTCTGCATCTTCTGATCCTTATGTTCTTTCATGATCTGCTTACCCTTCGTTTGCAAAATTTGAAAATTTTCAATAAGTTGTATGGATATATGACAACAGGGTTTTGCATCATGGGATCACTAAGTGATCCGATGATGCAAAACCCTGTTGTCATTAAGATAAATGTTTTTTGAAATTAGCAGTGCCGGTCTTAGGTTTTGCGGGGCCCCGGGCGGGTTGTGTCACACTTTACGAAGAAATATGTTGGCATGTTGAAAAATTAGGTCAAAATAGTATAGGTTAAAAAGATTTGTCATGTACCTATTTATGCATTATAATTATATGAATACACGATATCAAAAATGGACTTGAATTTCATTAAGTTAATATAAATTTGTACTCAAAGTGCCCCGCGCGGGGCCCCCTTGAGCGCGGGGCCCCGGGCGGTCGCCCGGGTTGCCCAGGCCTAAAACCGGCCCTGGAAATTAGTATCTGCATGTCCATTCCAATGATCCTTGCTTAAAAGTTCCAGTATTGTGAAGATTTTATTTAGTTCCTCCTATATAATTTACTGCTGGAGTTAAATGCCACTGGAATTTTTCCATCATTAAAGGATTTTCTGGTGCATTGTATGTACTATATTTAAGAATTTGGCCTTGATAAGTAAAATTGTTGAGTGTGAAATTTTCTGTCATTGACAACTTAGATATTCAATTAATTTACAGTTTCCTTTTACTAGCTAGTGTATATTCTGATCCGGGACACTATACGGATTTTACAAGATTTTACTCTTATGAAATCCGCTTCGTCTATTTTCTCGCTCTGTTTACAGGGTTTCATTTCAAAAAACTTTTCGTCTTTTGTGAAAAATGTCTCTTTTTGACACAACGTTTATGAATCTACTAATATCAAAACTTTTTTCATGTATTTTCTGCTCCCATATTCACCGCATACAAGTAGGCATCCTTTGTAGATATAAGGGTATTGCCAGGTTAAGTATATTCTAACTTGCACGTTTACTCTTTACCTTTCACCATTGAGAATAGCGATATATACGGTAAGAACAATGAATTCCATGATTACTGTTTCCTTTTTCGTTAGAAGTAGGCATCCTATGTAGATATACGGGTATTGCCATGTCCAGTATATTCTAACTTGCACGTTTCAACTTGCACGCCGGTCATGTCAGCTTATGGCAATCTTCATGTACACATACTTCCAAATTTGCGATGTACTCATCGTTATTATTAAAGTAAGATTCGCATACAAATTATTTTTTTTAAAAAGAAAATTTATTGGTTATTGTTAATAATATGTACCATGCAAAAATGGACTAATTAATAATAATAATCCGTAATTAGACCAAATAAAGGAGTGTGATAATTCCAGACGGTTTTTGCAATAATCCTGTAATTAAAATTGCAGAATTACTGATTCGTTGTCTACAATCACACTTTCTCTGCTTACTTCTTTTTTAAAAATGATGTGGCAAAAGAGGTGTTATTTTAATAGCTCGATCTATACATAACATTAATATGAAAACGTTCATCACTTGATTTACTCAAACATGTGAGGTAAGGCATCGTTTGTCTTTTAATATAATTCTTTCAACAGACTGTGATGTTTCTCTATATTTTCTAAAGTTTCGGTCCCCATGATGAAAAAATGAAGCAGACTAAACGGTTTATAAACGATTTTTTTATTATTGCATTGGGCACATAGATATTTTTGTTTGTTTATATTTTGTAATTTTATTGTTTGAATTAACAAATGAAACAGGTTTTCTATTTATATTTTCCCACCATCTTGTCATGTCATATAATGTAAATTGTTTGCTTTTCCACCTTTACAGGAATAAACAACAATTCAAGCATTTATTATAAAACTAAACATGAACGAACGAAATGAATTAATTATATTAACCTTGATGAAAGATATGGGGGTTGGCGATTCCTGTTTCCATTTCAGGAAAAACGTCAAAGGAATACTGGCACCTCTTCTCTTGGTTAATTGCTAATCGTAGCAAAGCAAAATCATTTTACTTTTCTTAAGAACAATAAACCAACCATCATCTATATTTACAGATAAAGGCTTGGTAACCTGCATTTCTTCATATAAATCCACGATACAAAAGTTTCGTCGACATGCGGAGGGGTTGGTCCAATATCGATTTTCAAAGTTTTGTAGCTTTTTAATTGCTTCTGGGCCACTGCCATAGCCTTCACTATTTTTGGAAGGATTTCTACCTTTATTGTTATTCCACCTTGTGGTACTCCACTGCTTGAATAACGTCTTGAATCCCTTTTCATCGTCAATTTGTTTTTGAAGGTTCAGAAGGCATCTCTGGCGTTGGTTCAATTTCTTTCCTGCCTCTTCATGTGTCTTCTCGACAATTTTCGGCACCTTTGGTATGGAGTCGTTCAAAGAACTGGCTGATGAAGACCCACGGCTATGCTTTTCTAGAGCCATTTTAGTATTTTCAACGTTCTTCATTTCTAAGTCTGGCTGTCTTTCAGTTCCGACTACAAAATGTTTATTAAAATATACAATGGTATTTTATAATTCAGTTGATACATTTGTAGAGTTTGTGGCAAAGAATACACAAAAGTGAGCAGAGTGTACTTTGGTGGTTAAACTCTATAATAGAAGAATCTGACTGCGGCTTGAAGTTACCTGAGTTTCCTAAGCTCAGGGAGTAGTGATGTCTACGTGTGGAATGAGTTGGCTTATATGCGCGTTTATAAGTACATGGATAAGGGTAAAACAATGTACGTGAGAAATGAGTGAGTTGAAAGAGTCGGATTGGCACCAGTATTTCAAGTGATTTATTGCAACGGAAAGAATACGGATAAGAGTTACATTTTATAATACGGGACGTGAATATTGCGCTCAGCAATATTCACGTCCGTCTCTCTGTTTCTAAAGACAAATACTACTTACTTTAGTGTCTATTAGGCAGGGTATTATATAGTAGTATAATACCTAGTTATATACCTAATAGCTGGCATGGTGTGCAGAGTGGCTCTGCCACTATGCACAAAGACCTCATTAAATAAGAACAATGAGCTAAGAACATGTAAATGATCCGCTCTAACACCTATTGAGCGTCTGTGCGACAAGCATTGCGATGATAAAGGTGATTTGGTAATGGAGAAAATAACTTATATTGTAGACCGATAAAAGTGGCTAAGGTAATCTGATTTGAGTACCAGCCTGAGTCTTGCCGTCCATATCGTTTCAACAAGAAGTAGTTGAAAAACGGCTATAGACTCTACACATTTCATAATAATAATAATCATAGACTTACAAAACAAATTTTCAACAATTCTGGTTGGTGTAGATGCCAGCTTGAAATTCTTGTTTTTGTATATATGCAGGATTTAAAAGTATCGATAAAAAACAAAATGACCTTAAACATAAGCTGGAAAGTATCATTTCACTGCTTGCTACATGTGATCTACATATAATCTACTCAAAGGTTTTTTAATTTTTTAATGCAATTATTATTTAATAGTTAATATTAGTTTTTTTTTAATAAAATAACTAATTATATACTATACTATAAGTACATAAAGGTGTGTATCATAAATGTAGACAATAATTACATTTTTTTTATCTACGTAGTTACCTAAGTAAGTTTGCACCTAAATAGGTACCTAAATATGTGTTCCCAAAAGCTCTGACATTCTTTCTTCCTACCTCTGTTGAGTATAATGCAAGGCGGGTTCTACGGAGATCTTTGTTCACTGCTAATTGTTGCCTATCACGCCTAATTGCGGTCAAACAGTTTTATACGACACAGGGCAACAATGAAAAGTAGACGTACGTTCGGATTGATGTAAATATTGAAAATCCTTGTCACCCTGTTTATATGGTTCCATCTGTTGAATCCATCAACAAATCTATGTCTGCGACCGGCATGCCCTCTATTTTGTACTGGCCATACCCCTATAACCATGTAACCTTACACCCACGATTAAGGATGCAATTAACACAGTGCATATCATAAATAAATTCTATGTGGATATTTCTTGATTGGCCGTAAAACTGGGCGTACCTTTTTGAATAGCTGATTTAATTTCTAATGTTATCTTCTTGCTAGGAATTTTTTCTGGACGTGCCTTGATTATTTGAGCTCATTTTCAGTTTAGCTCACTCTTCCTTTGACAAACGACTTTGTAACACTAATGCAACCATACACGGATTGTATTCTCCATTCGGAATCAATATCTCTCCTGTGTTTATATATGTTGACTTTCTAATGTATGTTTCATTTAAATCTTCCTCTTTTATTATAAAGTACCCATTTAAAGGAACAAATTTTCTACTCAAATTATTCATATGTATCTGCTAGTTCTCTATATCAATTACAGCTAACAGTAGGCATGGAAAATAGCTTTCACGTACATTTTTAGGACAAAATTGTCTGATTTCAAAAAATTCTTTTCTCCTAACCTCATTACTACTTAAATGATGTGGCGATATTTCATTTATAACATAATTGCACCCTTTGCTTTTTTGTAACATGTCAATCTCTGATTTACAATTTTTAAGACTGTTTGTATGTGCTTCCACTTTCACAGTGAACAGCATTGGTGTTAATGGGGATAGGGACTGACGCATCTGCTAATGGTTCATTTTTTTATTTGCACATCTAGCATCGTTGGGCATGGTAGGACAAAAAACGGGTCGAAAAAGCAGCCTGAAAAAAGTTGGTAGGTTGCACATCTCTCGTAGGCTCATCTGTCCATATATTTGTCTTCTGTTCTGAATTGAAACTGCAGTATGCTATCACGTTTCTGTAATATGAAAGTTGATAATAACAAATCAAGTAATAAATAACACAGAACTAACAGAATAACAGAATTAATGAAAGCTAGTCATCGAGAAAATAAATACTTCAAATTTTCAATTCGGATTAAATAAATAAAATTGATATGTTCTTCCTTTAGCTTGGATAAATGTTACAGATCACAATAAAACCCAATTTTCGAAAACGGCGAAATGACAAAATTCGTGCGGAAATGTAATTTCTACACTAGTTATTTATTGACACTACAGAACGTATAAGCTTTCCTTTTTTCGATTATTTCAATAAAGTTAAGCGATAAATGGAGTTTCTGTAATCAGTGATTACAGAAAATTTCATTTCATACTCCATTTATCGCTTAACTTTATTGAAATAATCAAAATTGGACATTCCTCTGAAGCCCACACGTATACCTTAAATAATTCATATAAATTATGGCATTAATTTCCATTTACTTACGGCATATAAAGATGTGTGTAACGACGACCTAAATTCAGAACCTAATAACTCCGGATATACGGAGTTATTAGGTTCTGAATACACTGTCATATTCTTCCAATACGATCCACCTGCTCCCGATATCTTACATGGTCTCTCTTTACAATAGGTGCATTCGCCAAGACAGGAGCATCCTCATAATTATATTTGTTTACCATCTAAATTGTAATTAATTTAACTCTATGTACAATCAAGAAGGAAAGAGTTTCCCACAACGAGTGGTTCTTGATTTTTCAGCGGGTAATTAGAGAAAGCCCACGGAGTAAGAAAAGACATGATTCAAGCCGTCCCTAAACATTCTCGAGTAGAACTACATGTTCAAGTCTTTACTTTAATACTTTTTTTTCATACACATTTGGAATGCGAAATCTAAGTTTGATGTGCCAATTGTTCATTACGTTCTTTCAGTTATGATGGACCTTTGAGAAAACTTGTTTTTCCGTATTGACGGGATTTTTAAGAGTCTTAAATGCATTTATCCTTATTTAACTTCAATTGAAATAAGATGTGTAACACCATGCTTTAAATGATTAGTAGAACCGACATAAAATATATCTGTCAAGTTTTATTATCAATCAAAGGATTTAAATTACTTGCGCAACCTATTTCTCTTGTGAGAAGTAAGAATATTCCAAGTACTCTAGTAATAGTTAATGAATAGTTGTCCCAGTCTGTATAGTTTCTTTGTACTTGTGTTTGTCATTTCTGCTGTTGGTATGATTGCAGTAACCTCCCCCCTGTGGTTTGCTTATTTTCATTGAATATGATAAGAAGTGAACAGGACTTTCTACGAGGCGATATTTCCAGGAATTTATTAAGTTTTGCTTTAAATTGCTTATGTGTCCTGCTGAGATTAAAACTATTTTATCAGTCTTAGAGATATAAAATAACGCCTTTTTCATGTGATTTTGGTGTTCACACGGGGTTATTCATGTTGGTGTAGCAGCGGGGTTAAGTTTATGTAAATTTATTATTAACTATTCAACTTACTTTTATTTGTAATACCTAGATCAAAGGAGTTAACTACTTGTTGAGCTTACACTCCCTTAGTGGGGGGGGGCTATAGCTGCCTGCTACAAGAGGTATTTTTGTATACCTTGTATATTTTGGTCTGCCATCCGTGTATACACTTAACTTTAACAAAAGCGCTTATTTTCTAAATATGCAACACGTATAGACCTACTTAGAATAGTTTACCAACTGGATACGATATATCGTTTATTTTGTAGACTCTACAACACATTATTATTAAGTAGGTTCTTTCTGTTTTACCAACTTGAGTTACTTGGCATTTGTTTGACAAGTAGCTTGAATCCACATGAGGGTTTTGCATGATTTTGATTTATTAATTCACTTCTCTGTAAGTATCAATCAAATTAACACCCCATTACTCTTTTCCCATTCGATTACATTTTTAGCAAACAGTGATGTATTGCTTTTAGTTAAAGTAGTATTGGTTTTAGTTTTTTTATGAAATGCTGAATTTATAACTGCAACTTGCTGCTTCAACTTACGTACTAAAGTGAGGTACCAGTAGCACGATGTAAAATCGTTCTACTGTAAAGTACTGCTAGTGAACGTAGTAGGGGTATCTGCATGGTATCTATTTTGGTATAGTTATAAAATGTCATATTTTTTCAATGTTAGGCTTTGTGTTTGAGTTCTTATAGCGTTTTCATAGTTTGTTGTTACCTTACTTTTAGTTTGATATATTGGCCTCAGAATAACTTGATTCAAAAGTCTTCAACTTTGGGAATGTTTTAGGGATTTCATGGCGCTCCACAATTTGAAGCCATAAAAAAATAAACCTTAGACAAGTCCATTTTTGAAAACAAAACTTTCATCATAATAAACAATTAAATATACTTTATAAGAGCCCTATGAAGTAAGAATACAGAAACATGTATTCTACAATCTATCAGTCTATAATATCTCTCTATTTTATTCTACGGGCGGAAATGAATTTCCGGCCGACATGTCTAAATAATTTTTAATTCAACTTGATTTTTTCTAAATTTCATTGGGCATAAAATCCCGTGAGCTGAAAATATATGTGAATAACCTGATATCTTTCGCTTATTCGAAGAGACATGTTTCTTGTAAAGATCTTATACTCAACCGTAATTCTAAATTTATGCTGGTTGAGGGCCATTAAACTAATCTTCTTTGTTTTATGGGTAATTTCTTTGAAGACTAGTTCTCTATTAATATAAATATTAATGAGCATAGTTAAATATTGTTCCCCAAAATGCACTTTCAATTATTCCAATTATATATGATTCGATATATGACGGACTTATGACTGACTTCTAGAACGTTTAGTATGTCTATCTATGAATTACAACTCTTAAACTTACTTCTACAAATCTTTCGTTTATCCCAATTGAAACAAATTTAATTTCTATTGAAAAATATATACCCATTACTTACCTGTAAATCCGCGAAGTCGATTCGACTCGTCTGGGTATAGATGTTGGAAGATGAGTTGTTTCAGCTGCCGAGTTTTACTTTCGATTTGGCCAAATCGAAAGGAGTGATCCCAGTGGATATTGTTTTTGTATCACACCTCTAGTGATGCAAACAATCCTCTCTCTCTGTGTTGGGCTTTGCGTTTAACCGCAAGATAATGCCAACCAGTACACTGACAGAAAACTTAATTTATTCTATATAATACTTTTGCAAAATGAAACAACGTGTACTGAATATTTAATGAGTTTATAAAACTGGTTTTAAACAACTCTTGCTTGACTTTCAACGGGGAAAAACAAATGAAACGCCAAGAAAACACACTAGCTCTCCGTTCTTTAAAAGAAGACCCGGACCGGGAGAAAAGGCGCAAAAAAGCGTAAAAGAGAACGGAGAACCCGGGTGGAAAGAAACGCCAGGAGCGGCACAACACGGTCGCCAATCTGCACTGTTGAGACCTTTACGGTCTCAGTTCTAGGTCACAGTGTGAAGACCTGGGTCTATTAATTATGATTATATTAATTTGCCTTGATGTAGGTGTGTAATATTAAAGTGAAGAGAGAGCAACCAGTATAATTTAGTATCGGAAAAGTAAGGGAGGTTTTTATTTCAATAAAAGTAAATGGAGAGAAGTGCGGGAACACTAAAGTGGGAATACTGAGATTTCAGTATTTATAATAATGTTCAGTAGGTAGGTACCTACATGTTACATACAGAATAAAGACTCAACCGAATTACAATAATAATGATACGAGTGTATGTGGTACATTACATCTACCTTACACTACATGTACAAAGAGTGTTACGCTTGAGTGCGTAGCTATAGTTATCCAATGGTTATATTATAGACGGAAGCACACAATTAGTGCTTGTGTGTGTTTTATGCCTAGTCTAATGTGCAGGTGTACATTAGCCTAGGTGTGAGTGTGTGCAATGAGTTACACACACTTCTTATTCTAGCTTTTACTAACGTGTAGTGGAACACATACCTGACTACATATTATAATGTAGAATGTGCTATTATTATTACGCTTACATATATATTAACAATAATAATTATTTCTAATATCTATACTTACATATAGCATATTAATTATTCTATTGATCCATATGAAAGACCATTTCTTCTATTCTCTTCGATTTCTCATGTTTTATCGGCAAATTGTTAACAAAAGCCTAATCAGCGCCCTAACAAATATACTTGTTCAGGATAAATAAATAACTGGTGTTTTGATGAAAACGTAAACATAATCGTAATACTAGGTATCGATGATACTGATTCATTAAGACAAGAATTAAAACTTTTAATTCAACTCTCACATTTTCTTCCAAGTTTCATTCACTAAGGTAAAACAATAACAATTTCAATTTACATCTTACATTACAGCAAAAATATAGGTTGAATACTTTTTCTATAATTTATTTTAAAATGTTTATTTTATTAAACTCGTTTAAACTTCTGAATAGTGTCAAATTATAATAGCTGTTTTACTTTTTGTTATCTTATTTCAGCTAGAGTGTAGTTATATCCTTTTTGAATTAAGTACACTCATCCATGGTGGCTGTTTGACTGTTTCTTAGCTACAGGGGAATCGTTTAAGGTCTGTCCCCATTATTATTATTCATGACTCTTCTTTAATTCCATCATGTATCGGATAGCTGTATAACATCTAACCATAGAGAACCCAACCTTAACTATGTATGTCTTACTACATAATAAACAGCTCAAAAAAAATAGTGTCATAGAGTTATTTCACATAATAATGACTGAAAAATGAATAAAAACTCCCATAGCGCATAATATATGTATGTAAGACCAACTATATAGACGTACCAGTGGAAACCCAGAAATAAAAATGAAGAAACCCATTAAAAAATGAATAGAGACAAATGATACCCGTAGTGAAATATATTTAAGGAGAAACATATCTGAGTGAAGATGATGAGATGATGTAGCGAGGCACTAGTGGAGACGAGGGTCCAACGGCGACGCGTCTGACGGAGTGAGGCGGGTGTAGGTGTTGGGAAAAATAGATTCCCAAACAGCAGCTTCAGCGGCGGCCGAAGAAGCTGGAACAGCACCCGAGGTGTGTCTTGGAACACCTGGAGAAGAAGAATCATCCAGTGGAAGTCGGTCCGGGACTAGTCGGACATCGGCCAAAGAGGCAGGCGGATCTTCCATGCGTCGACTGAACATTTCGGCTACTGGGACTGGAGGCGGTGGATATCGGCGGTGTGTAAGTGATTCATAATATACTTGTAATTCCGCCGGAAGGAGCAACCAGTGTGAGAAAACCCATTTTCGGGCGTCCCGTGGCACCAAACCGAGAGACCTCCAGACAGAACGCAAATAGCGTAATAAATGAGGGCGACCACGAACGTAAAGACGGTAGCGGGCGGCCGACAGTGCAGAAGGATCCATTGAGGGACAGAGAAACGACGAAACACACACGAAAAGTTTCAAAATGACAAAAAAAATCAAATAACGACCTCCTCCAAAGTCAGAGAACACGGGGCTTGTAGGCGAAGAGAACTGTAAAGTGCAAATCGCAACACGAAACAGAGAGAAGACAGAGCTGACAGGGACAGCAAAGTCACGCAGAACCACGGCAAGTAGAAAACTTGCAAAATTAAAACTGCAGTGCCTAGGCGGAGCACAGTAATGCACAAAATTGGTGCAAATAATCATAAAGTCAATTGAAGAGGAGACAAGTGTCGAGTAAAGTCCAAAATCTAGGACGACGGGAGCCAACGCAAAAGGAACGAAAGGCAAATATCGACAAAGTAAAGTCGAAATACAACGGGAGCCAACGCAAAAGGAACGAATGGCAAGGTCGCCAATGTAATGTTTTGGTCCAAAGCCACAATAAAAGTGAGCAAAATTGGGAAGGACTGCTGAACATTAAAGGAATCTGACTGCGTGAAGATCCTGAGGTTCCGACGCTCAGGAGAGTAATTTGTCTACGTGTATTATTATTAATTATATGCCCGTGAGGTAGTGTGTATGCCTGTAAAGTGTAATTAATGGAAGTGTGAAGTGTTAATGGGAAAAATAAGTAAACGAATCTTGTACTAATACGTATTAGGTTTTATTAGTGCAACGGATTTATATCTGAGTGGTTTTTGTACGGGACGTGAACATTGTGCTCAGCAACGTTCACGTCCCTCTCTCTCTATTTTAAAAGACAATATATTACTCATTTTACAACTTTTAGGCAAGGGTTTATATATATTATATATACCTAGTCATATACCTATAAGTTGGCATAGTAGACAGAGTGGTTCTGCTACTATGCTGTAAGACCTCATTAAGAAATGTACAATGAGCTAAGAACATGCAAATGTTCTGCTCGAACACCTTTTGAGTGTCTGTGCAACAAGCACAGGTACTGATAAAGACAAAGTTCCATGTAATAATCAAGGAAACTATAAATTATGTCAAGAGACCGATAAGACGGCTTTTGTAATGATTTACAATGCCAGTCAGTGTCTGGCAGTCAGGTGTTATTTTACTAAAAGTACCTGAATTTGGCCTTATACACTTCACTTTTATTTAATAACTTTTATTGACTATTGTTCTCACTGCTGCGACAATGAAACAATAGGATACACATGTTCTCTTATTATATCAGATTTCAGAGAGTTAACTTTTCAATTGTTCATAGACTCTGTTGCAACGTTCATCTTTGTTACTAGTATTATACAGATGTAACTCTTCTGTGTATGCTGCATCATTAAATCCTTTATTTTTAGAATACAAACATTAAATTCTCAATGTATTTCAGCAGGAAATTCACTTCCTGTTGTTTTAGCGCTTATAATTTCCATCTAATAATTGTGCTAACATATTTATTCCTTTTAACCTTATTTTTAATTAAGTTACCTTATGTCCATATTTTATACGGCATCCTGTTTATTTCATAAACCGGATGAGGTAAACTTGTCGTTAGCTAGTTTCATACTGCTTTCTGTTCCTTTTCGGAACCCGCTTTGTTCTTCTAGAGATTAGGCCGCACCAATATATTAGCTGCTTTTTCAGACAGACTAATAAGCCAACTAGTATACATCCTCCAATCATGTATCCAGTCATCATCCAGTTCCATCCATCATCATTCCTTGGCCAATGATTCGGGTTTAATGGTTCCAGAACTGGGAAGATTTCGTTTAATTCATCCCAGTTTACCAAAGGCGTCAGATGCCAATGCACCTTTTCTAGAAAGAGTTTATCCTCCTTCTCATTATAAACCAAATGAATGTTTTGGCCTTTCTATGTAAACATTGCTGTAAGTGGCAATGTAACAACGTGATTTGGGCACTCTACAACTCGTTTCAAACCAAGTTGATACAACAGTCCAAGGCAATAAATATAGAATTTATTATCATACGCTTTTACTTGTACAAACTCTGCTTGGTGTCCATCCGTGCTGGGAGAGCATTTGTCAGTTTCATACTCTCTCTGTCACCTGGGCTGTTTTACTTCTGCAAGAGTGCGAAGGTGCAACACCCTTCCCCTATAATCGGAATTAAGATCAACTCCGTATACGCAATCCTCATCTGGTGACAACACTGCATTTTTGGGTCCACTGTATTTTATCTTACAGGTCTGTCCTTTTTCTCTCACCATGAGAGTAAAGGCGTCAGCTTTCACTATTGTTAACTTCCTATCAACAACTGGAACTGTAAACTCCATATAAAGTGAATTCCACACTTCATCTAAAGCACATAACTTAGGTATTCCATATGGAATCGGACAATCTTCTCCACAAGGTAGAGTAATTGAGATAGTCAAAGAAGCTTGGCTCCAACATGTCCCTATCCCAGTGTCGTTTGGTTTCTAAGATAACACTTTTCCCTATAACCAGTCTCGATGTCAAATACAAGACAAGGTACTGAGATTCGACAAATTTCTCTTTAAACGTGTTTACATCCATGGTCAAGCTGTTTACTGTCTTTGCCATTTTTGCCATCTCGTTGTAGAGATTTATCATATTTAGGCTGTTTATTTTGGCTTTTCTTTCCATATAATCTAGTGTTCACTCGATTTCCATTAGACCGATTTCCAATTGGTCAGTTTTAAGCACAGCGTAGGTTCCTACTCCCACGCCTGCACTCGATATAGCGAACACAACTATTATTCCAATGGCCATAAAAATAGCTCGTTTCTGCCGTATGTGTCTCAATTGTTGAGACGGACACATCATTTGCCGTTCATGTGTAAACATAGTCGTAATGGGTTTTGCATTTATTTTGAATCTTTTTAGCCGATAATGCTGGCAACCCGTCCAACGGCAGTAAATCGCATGGACTAACTAAGTTGATTTTTGCACTCACACTGTTATATCCAAATGATGGGACTCCCATCCTCAATTTTTCCAGCTGCCCCAAAAGTCAGTAAATGCAATAAAGCCAGTATTAGCCAAGCAAAATTTGTCAGGTTTAGACAAAATTTCTTCCTGTCCGGTACTACTACTTTACTAATTAAGGCTTTTCTTTTTGGTGCCTGTTCTTCTGTGTCCCTTTTTCTTTCCATGTTCATGAGGGCCCTTTTTTCTAAAAATGGAACTTTTGGCAGTGGTTTGGTCAATGCATCTGCTACTAGCAGCGTAGTTTGCATGTAATTCTATTTGTTTTGTTTCTACCATGTAGCGTAGAAAATGCCAACGCACGGCAATGTGCTTGGTCTTTTCGTGTAGCTCCGGATTTTCTGCAATTTTCATAGCACAGCTATCAGTGCACATTGTAAATGGAGTATCTCACTCCAAAGCCTTGATATCACTGAGCAGATTCGTCAGCCATATGCCCTCCTTGCCTCCTCTGGCGAGAGCTACATATTCGGCTTCAGTGGAGGATTGTGCGACTAAAGGTTGTCGCCGACTTATCCATGTTAGTGGAGAATCATTGAACATGAAAAATACTCCCGAGGTTGATTTCAATTCTTCCTTGTCGCCGGCATAATCGGAATCGGTGTATCCGGTTAAGACTATGGGGCGATTCTTATAATACGCCAATCCTAAAGTCCCGGTACTGATCAGATATTTCAATACATGTTTAGCAGCTTTTCAGTGCTTCTCCTAGTAACACTGAAAGTATCGGCTTAGTTTATTCACGGCATACGAGATATCAGGGCGCGTGCATCTACTTATCAAAAGTAAAGCGCCAATTAACTGTTGATATGGCAGATTTGGATCATGTCTGTCCACTTGCTTGTCTGGCTCCAGGCTGTGAGTTAGGATCATGGGAAAATCCGTCCTTTTACAGCTTTCCATGTTGAATCTTTTCTGACGATCAACTATATAGTCCTGCTGGTGTAGCTGTATAGACGTTTCTGTGTGGGTTAACTCTATGCCCAAAAATTTCTTGACATTTTTAGTATAAGTCATCGCAAAGTCATTTGCAATACTCGTTAACACTGCGTCTAGATGTAGAATATTATTTCCCACCAACAGTCCGTCATCCACGTATAAGCCGATTATTTCAGTTATTGCACCACGCTAGTAAATAAACAAACACGGGTCGTACAATGATTGTTGAAATTCCATTGAAAAAAGTTTGTCTTTCATCTTTTTATGCCATATCCGGGGGCTTTGTTTTAATCCATACAGACCTTTCCTTAGTCTGCACACATAAACCCTCTTGCCTTTCACTTTGCAACCCTGAAACAACAACTACACTTATTATATTACTTATTGCTAAAGATTATGTTAAGAATGGTTTGCTTCGATATTTTAAATGAGCCTAATCGTGTTATCGAACCATCCAATACTTAAGGTATTGGGATTCAATCTCTCTTATGAAACTTTATATGTGTCGGACTTAGAGAGAGGAAATTGTATATGTGAACAACTGTAAGAAATATAATAAGTGTGATCGTGAGTGTATGTCTAATCGTATGGAATAAATGATTATGTTCCGAATAGACAAGAGGTTTGTTGCAAAAGAAGAGAATAATATATTTATTATTATCTCAGCTATAATTAAGATTTAAGAGTAAATATCTTGATTATTGTTAGCTCATTGGGTTCTGCGTGAAGACTGATTTATTCAATTAAATCATAATTATATCATACATACATTATACAGTAGCAGACTAACATTCTAGACACTGCTACTGGAACATACAGTGAGTACATGCTTAACATTACATACATAGAACTACAAAGTCCGAAGGGACAATAAATGTAATGACAGTATTTGGAATCCGCTGACCCACAATGACTACCTAATTACAATATCGTGGGAAGGCTAAGAACTTCCAATTGCACTTGCACCTAAATATAAACATCTCATAATATGCATGCGTAAGTCATAACATTTAACCCATGTTACAATGTAAAGTGGATTGTGTTAGATGCTAAAATATTATAAATTATATTTTAATAGCTATAGATACGGAGGAGAAGTGTAGAGGACAGAAAGACAGTGGACAATGGACTGTCGAGCTGTGGCACTTCCTTGGTTTATTTATAAAAGTGATACCTAAACTGTATTATCTATATTCTGGTTTTCTGTAGGAGAACCAGATCACATGGTGTGACAGAGCAGCGACGCCAGATAGTCACACCTAATTGGAGTGCCACATAAACCCATCCAATGTATATTGTCAAAGTGTGCTTGTTTTTAACTATCTCAAAATAATATTAAGCATAATGTACTGTGGATTACTATGAAAATATTAGTTTTCAGAGGTGTATTATAACTTTTGCTACAGTTTGAGAAAAGGAATAATCCATGCCAAATGATAAAGTATTCGATTTACTAGTTATGGCTACAGGTGAGAAAACTATAGAGAATTATTCAACGAGACCAATGTAGAACTAAAGTTGTTTTCATTTTACAATAGTTTTATATACTATTACTCTAATACTCAATCTAACAGGTAAGATAAAACACATTTCTAATTAAAGCTTTCTGGTGAGAGGGGAGCTCTCACCTTGTCACTCAAATAGTGACACTAGAACTTGTAAGGAATTAAAAGTGTGTTAGTGTAAACTCTTACACGTAGGAATACCTTTGCAGGTTACTGTAAAAGGATAAGGAAAGAAAATAGAGATTTTCTTTTACACTTATTACATATATTTAACCTTGCTACAATAATATTGGTAATATTAGAGTACAAGTAAGAGTCGACGTAAAACAATAATTCCTATTTATGCATGATTCAAACATCATATATGATTTAAATTTACTTTGAGAGAACCTTACACTCCCTTACTAAAAACCTTTTAATAAATTAAAATACATCCGTATTCCGTACTAGGTATTCTAAGAATTTATTTTAATTTAAATAAATATATTTAATTTTAATGACTTTGTAGGCGGGACTGGAAAGATTAAGTATTATCAACATTACAGTTGGTTAATATACAATACACCTATTAAAGCTCCTTTAATATCATCAATAATAGTGTTTTCTTCTTCTTGTAATTGATTTCTAGATTTTATACTCGTAGGAGCTCTGTTACACTCTTCACGAACATAAACGAATCCACATTTATTGTCGTCTGGTATCAATTCAGTAAAAATGTTTATTTGTCCTTGCTGCCAACTCGTTGTAATCCGATTTTCCCTTGTTTTTCCTTTGTAGTTAAAACATGTTATTTCTTTTTTTAATCGTGTCTTAAAATTTTGAAACACATTTTCATTTTTACTTATTTCAGAACCTTTACCGTAGTAAGTCAGATACATTTGTTGCAAAGTTTCTATAATACAAAAGTAACATAATAGGAACTTACACTGTTGATAATCTAAACACCCACATTATAATGTAAGTAGTTCCGTACAAGGGATAAATTCTTTTTTCTTAAAAATCGAGAATAGATCTTGAATTAAGTTTATTTATTCCGTATTCTAAATCAGTATGATCACTTGAATCATCAAACTCGTTTAATGATTTTTTCAAACAAGAACAACTATTAAGTAATCTGTTCGACATTGTTCAAATTTGAAAGCAGTAAAAATATTATACCTGTATCATTAATGAATCTACAAATGTCTAAGTAGTAGATGTAGCAACAGTTTTACATATATTTTTAAAGTCCAATTTTTAAATTAATTTTATACATATTATGTTAAAGGTGTATATTGTTAAAATACATACCATACAGTTTCATTAGAATTTTGAAACCGAGTAAAAATATTACACCTGTGATGTTAATGTTAATTGTATTAATAATGAATGGGTATAAGTATTATAGCAGAGTAATATGTGCAAATTAGATAAGTGAAAAGCAAGGTTTAAACTAAATGTAACCAATAACATTGAGATGTACAACACACATGAAAAATAAGCACTATAAAATATGTGTAATACTGATGCTAATATTAAATGTAGCATCAGTATAACATATATTTTAAATTGTTCATTTTTTGGAATAATATTGTAACGTATACTAATGTACCATTGCGCGTTTAATTTGGTAACATTAGAATACATACAAAATATATTAATAAAGGGGACTCAATAAGAATGAAACAATAAGTTTAAGTTTATGAGCATCCGTCTAAGTTCTGAACTGGACGGAGTATTATGGTGGTGTGAGATGTGGTGTGCAAAATGTGAAAATACATTTTTAGAGAATAAAATGAAATAGCAGTTTTGTGGTACCGAGAGTACAGAGAGAGTGTATGGTTTTATTTTCCAATATTTGTAAAGGGAAGAGGAGAGAAGAGAGGATTGAGGCTGTGGCAACTCGACTAGTTAGATAAAGTCGAGGGGTGGTATTTATATATTAGTTAATACCTATTTGTCACCTAGAAGGTAAATACCAATGGGTAGTCACTTATAAGTAAATACAAGTGGGTAGATGAATTTGCATAGCTGTTGACGCGTTGCAACCCCTGTTACAATGCATAGGAATATTATGCGACAAGAACAAGACCTCTAAATATTATTATTATACAGACACTAAGGAAATCTTAGTACCTACGTAAAAATATTATACATTTAATAGTTAGATATACATTTAATATTTAGATAAAAGTGTTCGTCCAATTCACCCAGTACTTACTCCATAAGAACACTGGTTTAGTTTGCTGGTTCCAATTTTAACACAAAAAAAACTTTTATGATACAATCTACCTCCAATAGTAATAAAAGTATAAAAATGCTTTTCAATTTGTATAAAGTTAGTTTATTTTTATTATTTAGTACTTATTACTAGTTAGATTATTATTACCGATATTACTTCCATCATATTCAGATAGAATGTGATGGAGCATTGTGCATTTCTGTTATACAAAACGTTTATACATTGTTAGTTATACTTTCTCATCAATGTTCCACTAATTTAATTAGCAAACTTTACTTGTTTTGTACTTGGTACTTGACATTCATATCATTAACATTAAAAATATTTCAAAAGAATTTCTCTTTTAATTTGGGTTGCTCTGCTTCTTCAAATTAAAAACAATATTTGATAAGTAATCAAATTTAACTTTTATAAAGACTAAAGAAGTTTCATCATTGTTAATGTTATATGAATGGCTGGATGCAGGATACTACATGAAATTAATTTTTCGTGCTCTGATTCTGCAATTAAAAATATAATATTGTTTTTCAGATATAGTTTATTCTATTTAAACGTAACAAAGCAATAGTACTTTACAACAAATATTGCGTAATTATTTATTTATTTTTTGTACTTACTTAGGTTATGACAACCACTATGCGTTGTTACGTTCATATTGCTTGAGAGAGGCCATTTCAGATTATCACATTCAGTTATATTACATACCTGAAATAATAAATATACACAATAGTAAAGTCATAATTATAATAAAAAAATTCTTATTTATTTATTTGTAAGTTATTGAAAATTTTAGTAAACTAAAAGTCTACACGTAATGAGATTTATTGTTATGTGTAATTAATAACATATTAATATGGTTGTTCATTACGATGAAAGTATTGAACAACTGTACTATACTGTAATATTTTCCTAATTTTTAAATATTTATTGATAATGAATTATTTATTTTGAAACTCCAATATCCATGTAAAATAAGACGTCAGAAATATATTTTCGACTTCAATATTTAAAATAGTGGAAATGTTTTACCGTGTTTTAATCGGTGGCTTGTAAATGAAAATGAGCCAAACCATTCCATAGAAAGCAAAATATATCGCTATTTTGATATTATTAAGTGAACTTTACCTAATTAAATAGTAGTTTTATGTAAGAACTGGCGGAAACATGTTGATTTATTTGGGGTGATAACTTTTAATTCACAAAGGAAAATACTTTTGAAAGTGTATCCTTAAGCTTGCTACATCTTTATTTTCTAACTGGTTTTTTATTATCTCTAATACCTGATAAGCCTCACTGGAGATGTGCCCAGTAATTAGAATAGTATTAGTTGTATACGATGATCAAACACAGTCTAATAGGTGTTTAACCTCCGAGAACCCTAAAAATGGCATTCCCGTTGGTGATCGAGATGTTGTTGTTGCGTTGTTGTGATATAACGTAGGGTTAGTGATGCTATCGAAGGTTGGTGGCGGTGCTAATGAGGTTGAAGGTAGATTTGGATCCACGGTTTGATTTGCTAAAGTAATTGGAATCTTTCTTTGGGATATAATTAAAAAGACAGCACATTGCACCGAGCAATATTTATATCTCTTGCTAATTCAGGTAATAAATGGGTTGTAGAAACCGTTTTCCGAATTAGAGCCTGTTCCTTTTATTTTCAATTCCAATGACGTAATATTACATATAAACGGGCTTTGTAACGCTAGGCAATATGAGGTGACGCTCACGCTTGCCTTGCTAAAACCTTTAACAAACTTCTGTTCTTACTTTTGTATTTTAGCTCTCTCTAATAAGTATTCAATTGTAGATTATATATATATTATGAGTATATACCTACACGTGCCTGGTACAATTCACGGTTACATTGATATTGTGCAAAGGCAAAATATCAATAACAGTAATTGTTATGCATTGCAATGGCAAGACCTTAATATAGAACAATAGGTCCCTAGGGATTATTCTCTAGAAAGTTCTATGCATACATTCTAGTTATTGCACGTATCATCAGTAATGCGTATTAATGCAATGCACAATGAATTATTAACTTTAATTATTCATTGTTTTAAGTTATTGAAAATAGGACGGGAATCGCCGTCGACATTACACAATAGAATAATTTAATAATATTTCATAGTTTAATAATATTCATCCGAAGTGGTATCCTCGGTCACGTAAGTTACAACATCAAAATTGAAAGGTTTCGTTTGCTGATTGTTAGAAAAAAATCTAATATCTTAAATTGTAGATTACATATTAATATTGAGAGATTAGATTAAGATATTAGAGACCATTATTTTTACATAATCTAAGTAATGAGACTAATTTATTGTCAGATATAACATTAGACAATGTAAACAAATGTAAGCAATTAGCAATAGTAATAAATTAGCAATTGTAATTAATACCATGAAGTACCGAGAACTAATAACGGACTGCTAAATTGAGAATTTAATATAAAACTGGCGTGAAAACAATAATTTTAGTTGATTATTTTAAGCTATGTACTGATATCTATATTTAAGGTTTCCATACTATTATAATTATATTATAATACTGATTCCAATGTAATGTATAAAGTGCTGGCTCTGTGGGCATTCTGCCTGAGAGATTTTTATGAGAATAAATACAATACAATACAAAATAAATAAAAAATACTAATATTAATAATTTATGAATGCCATTCTAATATTTTTGCCTATTTTACTTCAAACCATCACGTCCAGCGTATGCTGATGCACTAAGACAGGTGCATTTTTTGTTCTAGAGAAGATATCAATTATAGGGGTGATCCGTGTCGGTTGGGTCACAGGCAATATTTGCTGAACTACTGGCTCATTTTGATCGAAATTTTGAACTTAGGTGTCTAAATTCATGATCTAATTTGTAGCAAAAAATTGCGGATATCTGTTGCAAACTGTAGCTTTAAAAAATAAAAAACATTTTACATTCCGAAATTCACTGTGAGGTTATTTCTTGATCTTCCATCGATTGTTTATTTGTAGCCGCAGTAATAATTTTGAAGAAAATTTTTTTTGGCTAACAGTCTTGTTATTCGAGAGTAATATTGGATATGAAGGATAAAATAATTGTGTATTCTCCTCTTGGGAAACTCAATCAAATTTGAAAAGTTGAGTCGTGTCGGTTGGGTCACAAAATTGTCGTGTCGGTTGGGTCACCAATACATGCTTAAACAAGCCGTTACCTCTGGATGATTTTGTGTGTGACGACTCTATGAGTTGTAAAACAGACCTAGCAATGCGATGACTATCCATGACATTTTTTAAATCGTCAGTAACTAACGACTAAGAAATTACATATCACCGCTCAACGAAACTAAGTGTGAAAGTAGCACAGACTAAATTCCGAAACAAAAGTTAGCTGAGGAAGCCAGAAAAGAAATAAACGTGACAGAAAGCAAATGGGAGAAATAAACTATACAGGTAAATAGCTAATTAGGCTAATGTGAAATACTGATGTGTGTGAGTGCATTTAGTTAGTAATAATATTATGATTTACATTTGGAAATCATTAAAATGATATGATTGTATGTGATTATCCTAAACAATCAATAATAAAACCCTACCTACCTACCTATATGATGGTCGGTCTTAGAAATGGTGAGAGTAAATGAGTAGACTGGAAGTGCAGAGCCAATAGTATTGTGTTTATTAATTTCAATTGAAGCATATCTGTTGGTCACTAATGCTATGTACTGTATCTATCTTGGCTGATGTACGTGTACCATAGGAATTTGCATGTATTAACTTTCAATTTTATTTCATAATGCATAAAAGGTTGTAATAAAATAGTTTCTTACGTTAATTAAAGATTTGAAGATATCGTCAAAGTTGACAATAGGGTCAAAGTTGATGATAAGGTCAAAAATGACGGTAAGGTCAAAGTTGATGATAAGGTCAAAGGTCAAGTTAAAGTCAAAGTTGATGATAAGGTCATAGGTCAAGTTAAAGTCAAAGTTCACGATAAGGTCAAAAGTCATAATAAGATCAAAGTTCACGATAACGTCAAGGTTTACGATAAGGTCAAGAGCCTTATCACAAACACCTTATTAATGTGTGGTCTCTCGGGGTAAAGTCTGTAGAATTCTGTACAAACTTCACTTCGTCTAATTTCGGCTAATCTTTGACCTTACGGTCAACTTTGAGCTTATCATCTATTGTTGCTTTTGTCACGTCCATCTTGTTGACTAGCATTGCATATTTTTTATTTTCTTCATTTTTGGTATTGGAAAGTTATTTACTAAAATGCCTAGTATCATGAAACAGGAATGAAAGTTAATACATGCAAATTCCTATGATACATCAGCCAAGATACATACGTACTGTATATAAAATGAATTTAATCCAACGAATATTTTAAGTCAAAATCGCACCGCGGAAAATAAATTCAAAGTTCAACAAAGGCAAATTTATATATTCCGCATATAATTATTACCAGAAATATTTCATTTAAATGAACTGTCTGTACATTTATAAATAATTGAAAAACAATTTCTCGCCGTTGGTTTCCTCTTACTTAATACTCTTTCACAATCTTTCACATTATTAAAACTACTTCAGTTTACTTTTTGCCTAAAAACAGATCGAGATTGTGCTCATTGAAAACATATTTATTTTTGAGATCTTTTGGGTTGCTCTGAAATTTTATTGCACCCAATATAAGTCAGAGGGTTTGAGTAGCAGTTTAATGTATTAGCCAAAATTGCAGCCAGCCTTAATATACATGCCAGAAAAGTTGTCATGTTTTTTTTCTCAGCATTCAAAGTTATACTCCTTTTACCAATTTAAATTTCACTGAAATCAAGCTGACTTGACTAAATAGTTCATTGTGAATATGAATGTGAAATCTATTTTACCAATCTCTCTACATACATTCATTCATCATTACTAAGGATCAGTATTTTCACATATTTTGAAGCTTAAGGGACTTATCTCAACGACATAAAATGTTATGCAATTCCATAGGAAATGAAAACAATTAGAATGTTTCAGCTTAGTTGATCAAATAGCCCTTAAAAACAATAATTGAAGCCAAACAAAACCTAAGCTTTGAAAGCTAGAGTGTAAACTATTCAATTCAAATATAATTCAAAGACAATTCAAACTATGAAAGCCAATTAAAACACATTTTTAAATGTAAACTTAACCTGTTATTTAATTAAAGATAATCTCAAAAATTGCAGTTCCATGTAAAACTGCGTATTCACAATTTCACATACCATGTTGGCATTTTTAATGGTGAGATTTCCGACCACATATTTATCTCGATACGAATATGTACCAAATTTATCTACCGTATAATTGAGTACATAGCCAAGTGTTGTTATGAAACGTAATCACTGCGGTTTAAACAAGTCAAGTCATATCCAAAAATACGTTTCGGTGAGGGCAAAGGAGCGATCAAGGCTCGTAACGGAAAAAATTGAGACGTTTTAAGTGAAAACAAAAGTAAGCTGCACCAAATTCGTAAAAAAGTGAAAAATTTCCCTCCCCTTTTACAGCCTCAAAGTGACAAAATATGTAAAAATACTAAAAAATTAGTAAAAAGGTATGTATTTATTTTAAAATGCCAAAATATGTAAGAAAATATGTATATTTAGAAAAATTCGGAAATATGTAAAATAATTTTTTATAAGTAGCCTTAAATCATCTCTATTTGGGCTAAAACAAACAAATACTAAGTTTCGGAATTGTACACAAACGCTGTGCAAATATGTAAAAAAACTATTTTTCCGATCCCTAATCATTACCAAACAAACCAGATTCATTTTGCGTGAATTGTTTTTGCACGATGATTCCTGGTTAGTACTACTTTATTAAGATGGACAAGACATGACAAAACGATTTTCCAATTACGAAATATTAACAAGTGCACACATTTATATCCATTGTATTTTTATTTGTACTGTATTGCTTTATTGTATTTATTTGTCTCATTATTTTCGTCATTTGCCGTTTATACTGTTTTTGTTTAAACCGATTTGTATAATACATACTATTAGCTTTGATTTGTTTGAAAATATTATGCAATAATAATAAAACGTAATAATCAGAACTACATTTTTACATTCAATATGTGGCACTTGAAATCTGTTTATTTTGTATTTAGTTGATACACAACTTATAATTGGATGGCAAGAATCAAATATTTTATTCAGAGTTACCTATGTAGACTTCGTGAAATAATATTTATACAACTATATTAAATTAAAATTATGTACACTATATAGTTTTTATGTAACG